>OVAU01003647.1:0-10867 GCA_900406315.1 Biscutella laevigata subsp. laevigata
TTCAAAATAAAATATCCGCACTTGGTGCGGGATCAATTCTAGTATACATTAAAGGTAAATAAATAAAGGAAGCCAAAACTTTTCTCGACTTAAAAAAAAAATTCATAATAGAGAGTAGAGACTCTCGTCTTCGCCTCAAGCCTCTGTCTCCTTCTTCTTCTTCTTCTTCTTCTTCTTCTTCTTCCTCTTCCTCTTACTGAATTAGAAATCTCCACGAAACTTCGATCGTATTCATCCATTTGTATAAAGCTAAAGAAGATTAAAGGTACTCAGAGAGAGAGACTGGACACAGCGCATATCTCCTTTCAATAATTCAATTTGTGCTTTTCTTCTTCCTTTCCTGATCTCTCTCTCTCGTTACTTTTCCTTTTGCCATCTCTCTGTATTTCCCTGTGCTAAGAGATCTGTCTTCTAAGGTTTGATGTGTTTGTATCGATTCAGCTGAATTTTCGATTCAGTTAGTATTCATATCTTATTTTTCCTGCTCATGAAATGGATCCCTGTTTTGTTTACTTGAATCGGTGTTTATCGATCTGTTTCGTGCTTGATATTTGCTTTAATTGTTTGTTGCTCTAATTATTTGGTCGTGCATTCTCGGTTCTGTATCAGCTCTAGTTATTTCCTGGGAGTCGCATAATTTAGGGGTTTATAGAGCCATAGCAGTTAACAAAGAAAAGAACAAGTTTATCAAGTACACGGTGAGCTGTAAAACAGTTTTAGCGGCCTGATACTGTATTTCAATGGATTCTCACTATAAGGTTTGGTAATTGGCAGAAAAAAGGTTTGGTTCTATACTCGACGAGGCTAATCTCAGTTAAGAACCCATAAATTACTTTCCTTGAGGAAGCATAGCTAGGATTCAGTGTTCTGAGCATGGGAAATGCATTACAAATTTTTCTTAAGTACGAATCATACGTATGATATTGAATAGGCTTTCGTATAGCATGATATGATCTACATGTCAAGTGGATTTTGTGGTGTAGCTAAAAACTGTGAAGCAGTTTTCTCCGATATGCTCAGTTTAACATAACTACTATGTTTTGTTTGCGGAATAAGAATTTTGACTTTCGTATTTTCCTTCTCAAAATTCAATAATAGAAGCTTGAATTATTTGTATGATTGCCAGACAATAATGAATTGTGGAAGGAATTGAGTAACCCTTTACATGATTGTTAGACCAAACGTGCTTCTACGTAATACTTTTTCTTCTCATATATGGTCGTCATTTTTAAATTCAGTAATAGAAGCTTGGCCTTTTTGTTGCTCTTTATTTCTTAAAGGCCCCTAATTGCTTTCAGAGCATTATCTTGCTTCTTACTTTTTACGCATGGAAAAAAACTCTTCCTTCTTACTTTTTCCCGCTTCTTCTATGTTCTTGGCAGGTAGTTTATGTATTTCACTTTAAGGAAAGAGATCGACCATTATATACAAAATGTCTGGGTCAACAAAAGTATTGGATCCTGCATTTCAAGGAGTTGGGCAAAAACCGTATCCTTTCACAATCTTTAGTTTTCCACTTTGCTTTAATATTAGAAGATAAGGGATCACTAGTTGTTTCTTGGTGATGAATAGAAGTACCGAGAAGTAAATGGAATTTCTTGTGGGTGTTCTTGGTACTGTTGAACGTTTTACGCCTGTGTGAGGTGTTGAACTTAACATTTCGTAGAGGTACTGAAATCTGGAGAATCGAAAATTTTCAGCCAGTTCTAGTACCGAAGTCTGAACATGGAAAGTTCTATATCGGAGATACGTACATTGTATTGCAGGTTACAGATTTCTTCCACTGTTATTTTGCCCTATTTATACATGTTCATCAAGAGAGATTAAAGATAATACCTTGATCGTAGAAAAAAGAAAGATAATACCCTGATATTAGCTTACCGAACTGAAGAACATACTTTCTTATCTGATCATATGTATAAAGAATACGCTCCTTTTTTATCTTTCACATTTATTGTGTTTATATTTGCAGACAACACAGAATAAGGGGGGTGCTTATCTATTTGATATACATTTTTGGATTGGTAAAGATACAAGCCAGGTATCATTATCTAAAATTTTTTTGGCATGATAGCACATATTGTGTTCGAACTTTGTGTGTTTGGAAGACTAGCCATAGTAATCTACGACTGATGATTCCAGGATGAAGCTGGAACAGCAGCTGTCAAAACAGTTGAACTTGATGCAGCTCTTGGAGGCCGAGCTGTCCAATACCGTGAAATTCAAGGTCATGAATCTGACAAATTCTTGTCTTACTTCAAGCCTTGCATTATACCACTAGAGGGTGGTGTTGCCTCGGGGTTTAGAAAATCTGAGGAGGAGGAGTTTGAAACCCGGTTATATACCTGCAAAGGGAAACGTGCTGTCCACTTGAAGCAGGTTTCGTTTTCTGCAGATTTTGGAAGTGTTGTATTCTCTTCACATGACTGTTTGCGAGGTATTCTTATCTGTTTTCTTGTGTAGGTTCCTTTTGCTCGCTCATCACTGAATCATGATGATGTGTTTATCCTGGACACCAAGGAAAAAATTTATCAGTTTAATGGTGCAAATTCAAATATCCAAGAGAGAGCTAAAGCCTTGGTAGTCGTTCAATATTTGAAAGACAAGTTTCATGAAGGAACATGTGACGTTGCTATTGTTGGTAAGTTGTACTAGACGCGTTTGTACTTAATAAAAACGGTCTTCACTTTTTGCTCAGTCAATCACGCAGCAGTTAGATGCACCATCATATTTTTTATGTGGCACAATTTATTTGTACACAGATTGTGGTACTTAATGTATGATAATATCTTGCATATCAGATGATGGAAAATTAGATACAGAATCAGATTCTGGCGAGTTCTGGGTCCTCTTTGGGGGTTTTGCTCCTATCGCAAGGAAAGTTTCTAGTGAAGATGAAATTATTCCGGAGAAAACTCCACCGAAGCTTTATAGGTATTTATCTCCCTTTTGATCTGGCTTTGCCTGTTGGTTTTCAGATGTTATATGGGGTAAAAACTGATGTGAACGCTACCCTGACCGTCATTTCTTTTGCAATATTACCGTTTTAGGCCTTAATTTGTGGAAGTTGATTTATTGTTTTTAGTATCGCTGATGGTCAGCTGGGAGCTATAGACGGTGACTTATCCAAATCTATGCTGGAAAACAGTAAATGTTACCTTTTGGACTGCGGTTCTGAGGTATTTATATGGGTTGGCCGAGTAACTCAAGTGGAAGAGAGGAAAACTGCTATCCAAGCTGCTGAGGTAAAACTGGAATCCTCTAATTTCTTAACCTTAGAATCTCCTAGCATCAGTTCTCATTTTACCTTCCTCTCCAGGATTTTGTTGCTAGTGAAAATAGGCCAAAGGCTACACGCATAACCCGTGTTATCCAAGGTTACGAGCCCCATTCATTCAAGTCTAACTTTGAGTCTTGGCCATCAGGATCGGCAACTCCTGCTAATGAAGAAGGACGTGGAAAAGTTGCAGGTAAAGATTGATTTGATACTCGAATCATTATCAAAAATTGAATGATCTCTTAGCCCTGGCTTAGTTTGGTGCTTTGTTATTGTCTAGCATTACTCAAGCAACAAGGCGTTGGATTAAAGGGCCTGTCAAAAAGCACACCAGTGAATGAAGATATTCCACCACTGCTGGAAGGAGGTGGGAAGCTGGAGGTCTGTTGTGTCTTCTGAATTTTATGCTGTTCTTTCCTAAATCTAATTAGTTGTTTTCATCCGAACTCATTAAGCTCATGTAATAGGTTTGGTACATTGATGGTAAATCCAAGATTCCTCTATCCAAAGATGATGTCGGAAAACTCTATTCTGGGGACTGCTATTTGGTCTTCTATACCTACCATTCTGGTGAAAGGAAAGAAGACTACTTCTTGTGCTGTTGGTTTGGAAAGAACAGTATTCAGGTAATCTAGGAAAAGGGGTATCTTTGATATTCATCTTATAATAAAAAGTGTCAATTTCTTGTATTTGTATTTTTCGGCTCCACTGTTGATAATTGCAAAGGGGGATATTAAGGCATTTAATGTATTGACTAAGCCAACTTCTTCCTGGCGTTGTCTTGCAAGGCATTTATAACTAAGCTAGAAACCTATTTGGGTCTGTGTAATTATGATTAGGTATCGGTATTAAGGAGCAAGAAGTTGTTTTGCTCTTTAGTTATTGGGGGATGCTTTCAGTATTGTATTGTGTTGTTATGAGGTATTGCCTCTCGTTTTTTAAGGTATCACTCAAATTTTGGGTATATATTGTGAGCGATTTCAGAAATTCAGTTTATGTCTTTATGTATATATTTCAATATGCTTAGTTTTTAGCCATCTAAATTTCTTTTTTCTCCGGAGTTCAGGAGGATCAAGAGACAGCAGTTCGTCTGGCAAGCACAATGACAAATTCGTTGAAGGCAAGACCAGTGCAGGTACCATGCTTTGTTATTGTAAATAATGGCTATTAGTACTAAAGATTGTTGAATAACTTGAACTCCCTACAGGCCCGTTTATTCGAGGGTAAAGAGCCTCCACAATTTGTTGCACTTTTTCAACATATGGTGGTCCTTCAGGTATTTCTTTTGATTGTTAATACGAGTTCATTGTTGCTGTAAGACAATATATTGTTAGTTGATATGGTTATATTAACTTTTAGGGCGGTTTGAGCTCTGGATACAAAAATAGTGTGACAGAGAAAGGTTCATCAGACGAAGCCTACACGCCAGAATCAATTGCACTTATTCAAGTGTCTGGAACTGGAGTTCACAACAATAAGGCATTACAAGTTGAAGCGGTACTTGGCTACCTTACTTTATCATTTTCTAATTTTTTTTTTTTTCACTTTTCCACAGGCAAAACTTCGCGACCTCTTCTAGTAGTATTAGAATTTGAATAAAGATGCCTACTTGCTTGGAATTTGTATAAAGAACGACGCATATTACTCTTTAGTTTTACTTTTCTTGCATATCGTCTGTGACATTATTTCGATCCTTTCCGCAGGTGGCAACTTCTTTGAACTCTTATGACTGCTTTCTTCTGCAATCTGGTACTTCCATGTTTCTTTGGCATGGAAACCAAAGTACGCATGAGCAGCAAGAACTGGCTACTAAAGTTGCTGAATTCTTAAAGGTAGTTTCTAATGGAGTTATCTTTGATTTTTAGTTAGCTGAAATTATGCAAGTAGATGCTGTATAATTTATATGAAGCTTAGAGAACAAAATTTCCTTCGTTTCACAGTTCTTTAACTAGTAAATTTTCTTCTTTCTTGCTAAGTCAGCCCGGCATTACTATCAAGCATGCCAAAGAAGGAACAGAGAGTTCATCCTTTTGGTTTGCACTTGGAGGAAAACAGAACTTCACCAGCAAGAAGGTTTCATCTGAGACTGTCAGGGATCCTCACCTGTTCTCCTTTTCATTCAACAGAGGTGATTTAAATCGGAACATCATTACTAGGGAACTTTCTTTGGTTAAACACATTCAAAGCATCTCTCTTATAGGACATACTTATTCTTAGTCTACACTGTCCTCCGATAAGTGGACAGTGGTCTATCTTTTTACTTGATAAACTGACATATTCTAATTGTCTTCTTTTCAATGCGTCTTCTTCATGGATCCTCAGGAAAGTTTCAGGTAAAAATTTAGAGAAAATAGATGAGGTTCTTTATAAAGATTGCTTCATGTTTTAACATTAGATTGCACAGGTTGAAGAGATTCACAACTTTGATCAAGATGACCTCTTGACTGAGGATATGCATATACTTGATACTCACGCTGAAGTTTTTATTTGGGTTGGTCAATGCGTGGACCCTAAGGAAAAACAAACTGCCTTCGAGATTGGTCAGGTAATATGCTTTATCAGTTTTACTTCTCAGCATAAGCTATCGTTTGCTTCATCTTCTTTTATATATTTTTTCTCATTGTACATTTTTGCTCAGAGATACATAGATCTGGCTGGTTCCTTGGAAGGCTTGTGTCCAAAAGTTCCGTTATACAAAATCACTGAGGGGAATGAACCGTGCTTCTTTACCACTTACTTCTCGTGGGATTCTACCAAAGCTATTGTAAGGTTTTCTTCCCCCGGAAATATGTTTTGGGCAATTAGCATGAGAATGAGTTAGTTTTTATATGGGGCTAGTTCATAAAACTACTGTTAGAGAGGGTTTGGGAAACATACTTCAAACATGGATGGGAAAGCAATGAGTTTGTATTTGTTACGGTTACGCAAAAACGAATTCTGTTTTCAGGCTTCCAGCACCCTTATGCAGACTGAAATACGTTAGAGATATATCAAATCCCTTTTTATTAAATGTGCTCGATTAATCAATACTAATGAGGAAGTTCTGCAACGACAGAGCAAGAAAAAATTATGTTCAAACTTAGGGAAAGGAACACGGGAAAAATAACTCTAAATGTCATTTCCATTATCCACTTCTTTCTCATTCATTTCAGCTTTTATATATTTGCATGTATTACAGGCGCAAGGGAATTCCTTCCAGAAGAAGGCATCATTATTACTTGGTACACACCACGTTGTGGAGGTAAACACTGAGTTAAGATGCTGACTGATACTATACGCCTGTGCTTTCTGTTTCCTTACTTTAGTGTCTGGGAGAAGCATATACGAACATCTGACCAAAACAAGATGCAGATGAGAACATGTGTGATAACGTAAAAACTGTTGTTGATTACATTCTTCAAACGTTAATGTATAATTTTACCTTCTGCTGCAGGAACAGTCTAGCGGTGGGAACCAAGGACCAAGGCAAAGGGCTGCTGCTCTAGCTGCCTTGACTTCTGCATTTAATTCTTCTGGCGGGAAGACAAGCTCTCCGGTATATAGTCTAAGCTCATTTTTTTGGTGTTTCTAGTAGATTCTTTCTGATACACACGCACACATTAACACATACATGGTTATATCATGTAAATTTTCACGAGAACAAAAAATGACTTTTGATCCCATTTCCCAAGTGGTTCCCGCCGTAGATTTCTCTAAATTTTGTGCATACATGAAAAAATTGTTCATCAGATAATGTCTGTAGATATAAATTATATTAGGGGTTAAGGTGCCTACCTGGTTGGAAACTTACAGCCTTTCAGCTTAGACACAGAACGCAATTCAGTTAAAAAGTGACGTTTAAATTTATTTTTGTGTTATATTTTTGTAACTGTGGTATGTTGAGCAAATCACAGCTACTAGTGTCCCATGTCCTGGATCTGCTGACCGACTTACTGTTTCAACTACAGAGCCAGGACAGATCAAATGGAAATCAAGGTGGTGCAAGACAGAGAGCTGAAGCTTTAGCCGCCTTATCATCCGCGTTCAACTCTTCACCGCAATCAAAGTCACCTCCACGAAGATCAGGATTGACAAGTCAGGCGTCACAAAGAGCAGCAGCATTGGCTGCTCTCTCACAAGTTCTCACTGCTGAGAAGAAGAAATCAACTGATACCAGCCCTTCTGGTAAGTTCTTTACTAGTGAATTGATCAGCATATGAGTGAAAGGGTAAAATACACGATATTCGAAGAGATAAAGTAAAATATAGAATTTGCTAGCTGCAGAACAGACTATGCTAATTAGCATAGTGAGCTTGTTTTTTGTTTCTTTCCTTGAACTTGAATACGTCGATAACACTGTAAGTATGTGTGATTAAAGCCGAAGCAAATGATGAGAAACCCTTCTCTGAAGTGGAGGCTTCAGAAGAAACTACTGGATCCAAGGAAGAAGATGTTTCACCTTCATCAGAAGCGAGTGCTGAGGAAGCAAAAGCAAAGCAGAATGATTATGAATCGGAAACAATTGGAGCAACCTTCACTTATGCACAGCTACAATCTAAGTCTGAGAATCCAGTAACAAGAATTGACTTCAAACGCAGAGAGGTGAATAGCCGAATTTGCGTTCTATCTGGTCATTAGTTTGAGCATATATTGTTGGTATCTTATCCCTCTTCTTAACTTATCAGGCTTATCTTTCTGAGGAAGAGTTCCAGTCTGTCTTTGGAATGGAGAAAGAAGCATTCTACAAATTACCTAGGTGGAAGCAAGATTTGCTGAAGAGGAAATTTGACTTGTTCTAAAAAATCACAGAAGGAAACATCACATTCACAAGCATCCTTAAATCTCATGATTCTCCAGTTCAGATATACTGAGAACAAAAACAAGATTTGCCATTGTGTTATTTGCTATGTAGTGACCTCAATCCTGCAGCTTTGAAGACGATGAATAGCTTCTTTTTATTTCTTTTTCCTTCAGTTTTCCTCTCATTGTTTTGTTTTTTTTTTCCCAAAATATATCTTGTCTCATGGGTTGGTTTGGGTTTCTGGTTTGTTTCTTAATATTCTTATGACACAATGATGTGTTATTGTAATGATTGATTGTTCAGTAACTTGTGTTTTTTTTTTTTGGGATAAGCACAGTTTGTGTGGTGGTGATCAGTAAATTCTTTGATTTGGACTTCGCAGTATTTTTGTATAACGAACATTGTCATTTTGTAAACTTATGGAACTTCGACTTTATTAGTGGTCAATGCGTTTGACAGTTGAGACACCATTCATAGAAAAAATGTATGATGTATTCTAAAGAGGTCAAAAGCATACGTGGAAACATGAGGAAGTGTATAAATTGTGGGTGTTTACTAAAGTAATCCCTTATATTTATCTACATAAGAAACAGGCTAACAGCAAACCTTCTATCAAAGTCCAAAGGTTCGCTTCCTTCAGAACCTCTTCCTCCAATCGAAGGTTCTCCTCATCTATTCGATTCTCCATACTACGAACTAAAGCTTCAATTCAGCTCATCTCTTCTTCAAGTAACCTCCGCTCTCTCACATACACATCTACCTATCAACTTCTTGTTACGGAATCAAGCTACTTTTATAAGGCCATAACTCTCTTATATGAAACGGTTCCAAATCAGACTTCAGGCACGTAGTAATGACATTAATACTGATTACTTTTCCAGTAAGAAACATAAAGTCAACACTTCAAACATGTCCGTTGATATTCTACAGAGGACTCAAAACAAAATAGCAATTAGATCCAAACCATAAGTATCTAGAAGTCATCAAATGATATCATCGTCTGATAGAGGAGCAGTAAATTCAGATAATTCTGATTTCTCCTTCTCTACCATTGCTTCATAGACTAAGCACTTAATCTTCAATTTCATCAGTTCATCCTCTAATTTCTCCATCCGTGTCTCACAAGCCTCAACTTTCTCTTTCGTTTCCGAGACCTCATCAAGTTTCTCCACCAACCAATCCAACCTAAATCCAGCATTAGTCACATATCCCAATGTAGAATATGCATCAGCCAGATCATCTTTAGTGATTTGCTTAGGCGAATGACGCAGAGTCTCAATTAGGCTTAGTACAAGATTCATGTAGGCTGACTTCATAATTGGGTTCTTTATACTTAACTTTGATACAACTTCAGGGTGTCTTTCAAACAAACGCCTCACTGATTTCACCTGCAAGTCACACAAAAAAAGGAGTTCAGAGATCTGTCAAGAGTATAAAGAAACTTAAGGAAGTTGTTTCCAAGTTTCTTACTTTTGAAGGAAGAAGTTGAAAGCCATTAACATCAATAGTTGAAGTTTCTTCAACTACATCTAATTCACCAATAACTTCAAGAACTTCAACTTTTGCAATAATCTTGAGGTCTCCATTTACTAGAAATCCACTGTCTTTGGAATTAACTTCACTAAGAGGGATCATCGATGGAAAACCCATGTTTGTCTCATCCTCATTAAACCAGTGTGCTGTTTCTGAAAAATCACAAGACAGATATCAAAACGTTTCCAAATAAGCATACATGAAATTCATAATCATACCCCAGAAGTTTGAACATTAAGTTTACCGCTAACATATAATCAATCACCTCGACGCTGAGATTGGTTATCCAGAATTTTGTTTACTATAGTAAATGTAAATTTTGCATGTCTTTTCCAACAAGAAGGCAAATATTTATACTCAGAAACTTCGAGAAAGAGAGACAAATCAGTAGAGTTCTCATCCCCCTTGGGAAAGGCAGTTAGACACCTGCAAGTAATTACCAAAGAAAAAAGAATCTGTCACATAAAACGAAAATGGAATACAGATTACAGACTATACAGTAGAAAACATGTTTGGCTTTATTACCATTTGCAGCCACCAATGACGAAATCATCAGAATAGATTTCCTCAGATTCCAAAGAGGAGAAATCCTTAATCACCCAAGTGAAGTTCTTATCAATTTCATTCCACATGGATCCTGATAACTTGAAATCCTACAAACCAAAATTTGTTATTCAAATAATCAAACAATCTCTACCAGTTTACAGCTTTGGAGAGAACAAAATGAGTTAAAAAAAAGGAGTAGAAAGAACAAAAATGGTGAAAGTATTTACTTCACTAGTCGCACTGAGAGAGTGAAATACGAACGAACACAATTCGAATAGCCTCGGCTCATCGCAACCCTAAATGTTTCTTTAAAAAGCAGAATTTGCACTTAAGAGTCCTACGACAAAATAATTACACCAATAACACTTAACTTTTCATTCCCAAGATTTTGCTCTCTCTAACTAAAGTTTAATTAGGAGAGTACTGCACGAGAGTACTGCGAGTTATCTTTTATATCTTAACAAGTTAACATTTACATTTTTAGTATCCAAAATCATCTATACTATAATAGGAGAAGAGGATGCTCTCCCATCATGCCATGTGGCATCCCCTTACTTTAAAAAATATAATTATGTAATTTATAGTTTAAAATTGATTAAAAAATTAATGTGCCCTAATGGTTATGTATATATTTGTCTTGATTAGAGGTTCTGAGTTTGATTCTACCTTCTCCCACTTTTCATTTTGCTATTTTTTATCAAAACGACGTAGTTTTACGGATTCACTACAAT
>OVAU01003648.1:0-10867 GCA_900406315.1 Biscutella laevigata subsp. laevigata
TTTATTTTTTATGTTTCAAATTTAACTTCTAATATTATTTTATTTATAATAATGATATATGATATTCCTCCAAAAAACTCTTAACCGTGATAATTTTTGAAACTATATCACCATAAGCAACAAAACTACATCGTTTTGGGAAAATATCAAAATAAACAAAAGTGAGTNATTGAATTTTTGTAAAGTTTTACATTATTTATAACATAATTATATTTCTATAAGGAAGAAGATGCCACATGGCGCAATGGGAGATCATCCGCCTTCCTCTTTATTATATAGACTAGAAGAGAACCCGCGCATGCGCGGGGGTCGTTTTATCAATTTTTGTTTTTATGGTTATTATAATTTACTTTACATATTCTGCGTAAGTATCTAGTTTGTTCTCAAATCGAGCATATAAATATTCTGTGTAATTATTTCTAAGTTTTCGAATTTTTGTTTAAAGTTTGTATTTCTACATACATTTCATTTATTATACTATAATTTTTTATTTTTCATATAATTTTGTCTACTTTATAATTTATCATATGTTTGGTGTGGTTTGAAGTTAATTTTGTTTATTATAATTTAGTTCTTTTTTGTACTTGTGAATCATAATCATTTTTTTTTAGATTTAATATGGGAAGTTTCTTATCTTATATATTAATTGAAGACCCTTTAGTAAATTAGTTTATCTATATTTTATTTAGTTATAATGAAATATGTCAAACAATATTTATACTATATTTATAAGTTATAAATAATATCATGTTTTGTTTTATTTTTTTAATTTATAATTCCACGTTTGGTGGGGTCAAATTTCCATTTTTATTTTTGTATTATAAAAATATATTATTTTATGATTCTCAAAATTATATTTTAATTTTAATCTATTATGCCACATTTCAAAAAAATATGGTTAACAAAAATATTTAAATTAATAATCAAATTTGAAACACACATACATAACATTTTCTTTATTTGTGTCGAGGAGATTACCTAGTTAAAAAGTTTCTTTTGTGTCTCTACTTTTTATGTTGCCCTTGTTTTTTAGGTTTATTAGAAAAATTGGATAAAGTTTCAAGAAAAATGTTCTCATGACAGTGTACGAAAAGAGCTAAACTTTTTTATAGTGTTGTGCTCTTTCAGTCTAACTCTATAATAAAAGTTTTTATCTTTATGTGGTTTGTTACATAATAATTATATGTTTTTGCATGTCATTATTTTGAATATTATAACGCAAATTCGAGTAATTCAATGAAGAAAATTCAAACGATATTAAGTAGACAAAAAAACCACAAAAGAATCTCTGTTTCTTTATGAGTTCTATTTCTTGCACAATTTAAAGTTAGCTGATCGGTTGTCTTATTTATTATCACAAGAATAAAAATAAACTAAATTTCTTTGTAGTATTTAAATACTTTTTGAAAATAATGATTTTATATAAGGTTTTATTGCAACAAAAACTTTTAATACGAATTTTCGAAACTATATCAATCTGGAACAGTAGAGAATTAAATTTATCACCTCTTATTTTCAAAATTATACACTTAACCACTATACCACATTAATTTTTTATATTATCTATTACACTACCAATCACATAATTATAAAGAATTATATTCTTTATTCTCTGATCTACTTGTTTGTACGCATCTCTTATTTCATTTAAACGCATCTTTTATTTCATTTAAACAATCCACTCTCTCTCTTTCTCTCTCTCTATTTCCAATGACTTGTTACTTGAACTGCGGCTGATTTGATGCATGTGTGTTTCAGAGCAATTTCAAGAGCCCATCATCCATAATAACAAATGTCATATCATGTACACAAGACAATATCAATCTCTGATACATGTGACAGGAACTTGTTCCAAGTATGCAAAAGTTCTAAAATTAAGCTTAAGGTGAACTTGAGGCAACTTGAGGCACGAAAGCTGTAATTCGCATTGTAAGAAAAACCCTCTTCAAAACTTCGAGAAACATGTTTTTCAATTTTTCCATCGATCATCAAAAGTTGACCTTTAGACTCTCATATAAACATAATTAGGGTAAAAGATGATAAGTAGCAATTGAAGAAGCTTTGTAACGCGCTTAACCAAGAACATGAAAGAGTAATCTGTATAGTTCTATTCTGCGTATATCTAATCAGCAACCAAACGCTAAAAAATAATTCTTACATGATATTGAAGGTATTTAATCAAGAAGCTCTGTGGCTATTCCAAATGAAGGTCTTTTTATGGATACTTGGGCATAGTCGATGATATTCTGGAAGGTAGTTATGCATGGTTAGATAAGAGAACCGTGATGCATTCCTGATCAAGTAAAATCACAAATTACAGTATATAAGGTAATTTAGAACGTAAAATTAAAGGTTGGGGTAAATAGATGAGAGATCAGACCACAAAGTGATCTATAAATGTGAAGTGGTCATGATGATTCCCCGAGACGAGCTAGGCAGAACTTCAAGTCTTGGACATTCTAACTGTGCACAAAACCACTTATTATAAGAAAACAAGGAATATACGACATCGAAGAATATGCAACAACTTAAGGAGATCTTTTGATGGTGTATGAAAAAAGAGTGAGGAGTCCTTGCGAAGCAGAGACCAAAATGGTGAGCTTGACATTATCTGAATATTGCTTTGAGAGGTCTATCAATTTAAGTCGACCAGCCTTCTCTTGTGTGCGACCCAGATAATTTGCTAAATTGTATTTTGGTCGTCCATTTTTAGGTATAGCATCATCAACATTTCCTGGTATAATTACATCTTCCATGTATTAAAGGCAGTAGTGTCCTTCTTGTCAGTCCGGTCACCCTACACCAACAGTGTTTTCATCTAAGAATTGCAATACATTATGCCATTGTATGATTCTGAAAGTAGGCCATAAAAACTACCTCAAGCAACATATCCATAGGAAATTTACAAGAGAAGTTCTTAAAATCAACTGAAAGAAACAAACAGACAGAACATATGATAACTTTCACAATATAATACAAATAAAGCAAACTAAGTACCTTGGGAGCGAGAATAATAGAACGATTGATGAATGTTGACCAGGATCTAAACAACTGAACTCCAACACCACTATGATATCACAACAATAATAGAATTACATTTGATACACCAAATTTTTTACCAACTGATCAAGTTCAGTATAAGCAGAAACTAAGAACCAACACATATTATATGATTTCATACCTTGGAGAAACAAACATATGATCACGACCACCAGTTCTTTGGAAATACTGCATTTGACTCAAGACCTAGAGTAAACTGAACGGTGCATTCTAAGCATCAATCTTGGATAAGTTAGAGAATGAGCGATGGAGTACCTCTCTTAGCCCATAAATAGTTTCAATTACTTTTGTATTACTTTCCTATCTCCAAAACAGCAGAACTGGAGGAGAAAAGATTGGAATTTGTGTTGATAATCGGCACTGAGATAGAAAAATGAGAACAAAATGTTTAATTTACCCCTCGGCCTTAGAAACCACACCAATCTCAGCTACGATTGTCTCATCTGTATAGAAGCATCAATAATAGAGAATTTAACTTGTGAATTATGACAAAAACAATATATATAAATGAAAAATTACCTCACTAAATCGACGACCATCCAATCGAAGATCTTCACGGTTTACGTACTCCATTCTCATGACTTGACAAAACTCTAGAAAAGGAGATGGAAGATGAGTGTACGGAAAGATAAACGCTAGAAAATTTTGATGCTTTATGTTTCCCATGATAGAGATCAAAAAAATTTGCAAGAATCGGATAGAGAAATAGTTGATAACCCTTTAATGGTGTGGGTGTTTGATGGATGGCATCCACGAGAATAACATACCCCATCGAAAACATTGACGATATATATCCTTGGTCTTGAATTTGTGGAAGCCATTGACGATTTCTGTACGAGAGGTCGACATCGTGAGAGGCTGTCTGATAGAAGATTTTGCAGAATCAAAAAACTCTCCGCAAACCCTAAAGGAACAGATTAGATGGCGAAGAAGACAAATCTGAAGAAAAAAACTTAATATCTTATACCGAGTAGATGGCTTGAATGAGATTGAGGAAGGTGAAGAGACGAAAATTACTTGAATGAATTTGAGAAAGGTGAAGAGACAAAGTGATGGAAAATGTTTGAAGCGAACCTAGTTAATTAGATGATGTAAGAGACTAATTATTATATTGAGTTTTAGATAGAGTGACACGTGGCAAAAGGAGATCTCACCCCGTTCTTGCTGTATATATAGGATTATTCAAAATTAATCAATTTTTTTTGGATCGGTTCGGGTAATTCAATTAATTTCGAGTAATTTAGTTCGGACTACTTGGTTAATTTCAGATAATTGGTTAATTTTCATTTTTATTTTGTTCTAATTTCGTTTTTTTTATAAAATCAAAATTTGATTAACAGATTGATTCGCAAACCGAATTAGTCGAATCGATAACTGAACATATTTTAATTTTTCAACTGATCGGTTATTGATCGATAATCGAAAACGAACCAAACCAAAAATTTCAGTCTGGTCTGATTAGGTCATCTCGGTTCAATCGCAGGCCTCAAAAGAAGGATCACATAAATAAATTGTTAAAGAGAGGGAGCTGGAAAGAATTAACGCGTTCGTATCTCGTGAGTCATCTATCGACTTATAAATAAACACGTGTCAAGAGAGAGGAAGTGCACGAGTGCTACCCTGCGCCTCACACCTCCCTATCATATT
The DNA here is from genome assembly GCA_900406315.1 of Biscutella laevigata subsp. laevigata. Classification (NCBI taxonomy): domain Eukaryota; kingdom Viridiplantae; phylum Streptophyta; class Magnoliopsida; order Brassicales; family Brassicaceae; genus Biscutella; species Biscutella laevigata. The sequence continues at coordinate 4,708 of OVAU01003648.1, forward strand.
CTCTCAGTATAAGCTGTGAAGAAGAAAAAAAAATTCAGCCAAAAACGAACCGTTCCTCTGTTGCCTGCAAATAACGCGAAAATCACTCTGAGAAAAAGGCAAAAAGAAAAAGAAAAAAAAGAACCGAACCAGTCGTGGGAAGGATCCGAAAGAACATGAACCAAAGAAATTTGAAGAAACCCTAATCTTAGCCTCGCTTTTATTCTTCATCTTCGTTTTGTCTTATCTTTCTAATCTGAAGGCGCCAAGATTGGTTCGGGAACTAGGCTAGGGTTAGGTTTAGGCTCGGGAATTTGGATTAGGGTTTTGATAATTGGCTGTTTCTCCCGTTCTCTGGGAGGTGCACGAGGAAGATTTTGAAGGCGGAATTGTTTCTGGGGATTTGGGATTCAGGGTTAGGGTTAAGTGTTCCACATGGGCCGCGCGGGAGTTTATGGTGGTGGTTTGTGTCGGTTATGAACGTTGACCAATGCCAGTGGCCGAAGAAGATGATGGGTAGGGGAGTGAACGGAGGTTGCGGTGCCGAAGAGCGGCCTTGCCGCCCATTTCGGAGGTCTACGCGTCAAAAGGAAAATGGCAACGAGGGTTATGAGGATAGGGGTTCACCGGAAATCGATTTCTTAGCTCAGGCTAGCAAAAATCTCTCGGAGAGGTCACCTTTTGATGTTCCTGAAGAAGGCTCCATAGTGGGGCTAAGTGTGCCTACTCTACCCATTGTTTTAGCTAATTTGCTGAACCATACGGATAACAAGAAACGGCATAAGAAGTCTCATTCTGGGGCAGAGAAGAAGAAGAAGAAGTCTTCTAGGCAAGGGGATAAGTTGAAAACTGGGAGTATCTGGGTTGAACACGAGGACTATTTTAGGCCCTTAGAATTGCCTGATTTAGAAACTTTGTCAGATTTAGCATCTCTACAATCTTTATCTTCTCGAAATTGCTTTTCAGTTCCATCGGTAAAATCCGAGTCTCTTAGCTTTGGATTGATTCTGAAAAAGGTTTGTATGACTATGTTCTTATAGGTTGAATTGTCTATACCCGTTAGCTCTTTTGCTCGCTAATTCACATTTTTTAGTTGATCGACCTGGGGAAAGTGGATGTGAAGGATGTAGCTGCTGAGATTGGGGTCAATCCTGATGTTTTGGGTGCCAAACTTTCGGTAACGCCTAAAAAATTTCATATGCCTGTTTGAAATCTCTGTATTCTCATTGTGAGTTTCTGTATATTAATTTAAGAGTGTTGCGGTGCAGGATGGAGACTTGTTACCTGATTTACTAGGCAAAGTGATTAATTGGCTCAGCCAGCATGCGCACATGGGTACTTGGAATAAAGGCGAAAATTTAAAACGTCTTAACACTACTAAATCTGAACGTCGAGCAGCCATCTGCTCTGAAGGCGTGGAGATGTTAGATTGTGACATCTTAGATTCTGCTGTCACAAAGCCTTTTTCTTTGGAGCAAACACTTGATAGCAACATTTGTAATAATAATACGAATAATACAATATGTACTGGTAATGGTATTGTGGCTGATGAAGCTAAAACTAATAGACCAGTTTTGAAGAAAGAAGGAAGTCTGGATTCAGCACCTTATTATCCTCCAGAAGAACAGGTGGTCTCCCAGTCTTAAGATATGTTTGTCCTAAATAGTTCTTTCTTAATATCAAGATGCTTTCTCATGGTCGGCAGCACAAATTATTGTTATTTGCTAGTTATTAAAGGCTTTTTATATCTTTACCACGCTTGGACAAACACAAATTTGGTGGTATTTTTATGCATAAGGACTTCCTAGTGAGATATTTGACGTATGCCTTGTTTCTCATGTATAGAAATTAATTGTGCTTGATCAGGAAGTTCATTGTGCGAAGATTTCAGCTCATCTTTCTGGTATGTTTTTGTGTATCCCATGTACTTATCTTCCAAGCTTGTACATCACATAAGTTTTTGTTGTTAGTTGGTAGTTTTATTTAGCTTAGTACCTCAGAGCTTTTTTCTTCAATTGAGAATGTCTTTTCATCGTCCAATATGTATTAGACTTTAGTGTTTATCTTCTTCGTAGTTGATGATAGCTGCTACTGATTTTGTTTCCATTCTGTTGTGTAGATGATCATGAAGAACAATCAAACTCCAGTTCTTCTGGAGTCATGCTGGCGAATGCCTTTTCTTTGGTGCCAAAATGTGGAAATTTGAACTATCCAAGTCCCATTATCTTGGATCTCCTGTAAGCTCCAGAAACATAATGGGGAGACAGTCTCTGTTGTATTATCGGCCCATAAACAATCTGCTTGCTAAATTACCTTTTTATTATATATGGTGTGCAGTGATCGCGAAGCATATCCTGGTTTTAGTCCTCATCCTTATATCCACAAAGAATTGTCAGAAATGGGCAAAGGACATCTAAAAAGCTGCACAGATTTTGATGTGGACATGAAACCTGATGGTATACACTTTATGAGTTCATGCCATAGCTTTTTGGACCTTTGTTAACGGTAAAACATTTGGCAGGCTCTGAAGAAGGAAACAAACATCTGCAGGGCGCGGGAGATACATTTAGTCAGCTATCTAAAGCTAAGAAATTGGGCATATTGGATCTGTGTCCTGAAGATGAAGTAGAAGGAGAACTTCTATATTATCAGCTTCAGTTACTTGGCACGTCCGTCTCAAGAAAGCATCAATCTGGTGATTTTGTTATCCATGTTATTTGCATTCTCCCAGTTCTTCATGTTTTCTGCATTATTAAATTTATGCTCTATTATTCTAAATTTCCCCTTTTCTCAGACAATCTAGTATATGAAGTTGCCAAAGAGCTGCCTCTGGAGATTGAGGAACAACATGGACGAAGATGGGATGATGTTCTGGTCAACAAATATTTCCATGATGTCAGGGAAGCAAGAAAGAAAGGTAGGAAGGAGAAAAGACACAAACAAGCCCAAGCTGTTCTAGCTGCTGCTACTGCAGCAGCAGCAACGTCTTCTAGGAATACATCGCTTAGGAAAGATATGTTAGAAGAACCTGCTCAACAAAAGGTTGTTGATGCTACGTTAGATTTACCCTTCCCCCTCCCATGTTTTTATTTTATTTGTGCCATGCTTCTTATTCTCTATCATTCTTGCTGGATATAAACCGACAGCTGGGCACTTCTAGACGTAATGGTTCCAGCAGCACTCATCTAGTGCCACAGACAAAGGAAACACTTTTGAAGATGGCTGTCTCGGGGCCACCATCTGAGAAGCGGTCTGATCATCGTACACCAGACTTTTCAGTAGAAAATCCACGAACTTGTGACATCTGCGGACGCTCTGAAACTATATGGAACCTGATTGTAGTGTGCTCTAGTTGCAAGGTGATAAAAATTTCCTGTGAATATTCTACGGTTTAACCAATGCATTATTTTCTCTTCTAGGGACAGCTTTTATGCAGGGTATGATATCTGATTCCGCTCCAATTACAGGTTGCTGTTCACATGGATTGCTACAAGTGTGCTAAGGATTCTACTGGTCCTTGGTACTGTGAATTGTGTGCGGAATCTGCTGGTTCGTTCAATTTTTGGGAAAAACCGTATTCTTCTACAGAGTGTACTTTATGTGGTGGTACAACCGGGGCTTTTAGGAAAAGCACAAACGAGCAATGGGTACATGCATTTTGTGCTGAGGTGAAGTTTCCTTCTCCAGAAGCAGTTATTGCAGGCTCTGCAGTATATCCAGTAATGAACATTGCGAATGATTTGGCATTTAATTTCTTGCAGTGGTCCTTGGAAACAACCTTCAGAAGGGGGCAAATAAATCCTGTGCAGGGAATGGTGGGTTTATATAATTATAATGCACATCAGTATCATAAGCTGTTTAAAAATGCTGAAGCTTATGTATGGTGCCTTGTTAGGAGTCTTTGGCCAAGAACACGGACACCTGTTGTGTATGCCAACGGATATATGGGGCATGCATTAAGGTACTCACCATTTCTTGAATTTTTATAACAAGCTCCATTTCAAGTATTGGTAAAAAAAATCAAACGAAAAACTTATGTTATCATTTACAGTGTAGTTATGGTAACTGCCAGACGACATTCCACCCCTCCTGTGCCAGAAGTGCGGGTTTTCATATGACTGGTGGTGGGAAACTTCCACATAAGGCATACTGTGAGAAGCACAGCTTGGAGCAGAAGACAAAGGTCTTATTTGCTATCTCTTTCTTTATCTTTACTGTGGCCTACTTGGGGTCATCAGGTAGCTAATATTTGCCAGTCCGTTTGCAGGCAGAATCTCAGAAACATGGGGCAGAGGAGCTGAAAACTCTCAAGCATTATAGGGTAGGAGTTTAGAGAAAGCAAAATGATTTGCGATCTCCATGTAATTAATACTTATTCCTTAGATCTCTTATATAAGTAGTTTTAATTCTTAGAATTTGGTAATCTCTTCCAGGTTGAACTTGAGAGGTTACGCCTTCTCTGTGAGCGGATAGTCAAGAGGGAGAAATTGAAGGTAAGTAAAACAAGAACCAAAACCCTAAATCATCCTTTCTTTGAAGCAAAACACATTAACGCTTACTGGTATGATATGTTTGCAGCGAGAGTTGGCTATTTCCTCACATGAAATACTTGCATCCAAAAGGGATCACGCTGCACGCTCATTACATGTCCGTAATCCATTTTCTCCCCCTGAAGTTTCGTCGGACTCAGCTACAACATCAATAAAAGGTCATCCAGATGGTAATATGTCTGGCAGTGAAGCAATACAGAAATCAGATGATATCACCATTGATAGTACAGTCTCTGTTAAGCGCCGAGGAAAGGGTCCCATTTTAATGAACCCGAATCAAAAAACCGACGACAGTGCTACTTCAAAGAGTCGGTTTTCCCGTAAGCCAACTGAAAGACAAATCTTTTCAGGGAAAACCGTTCCCCGCAAACATTGTATAGTCTCGCCCAGTGTTTCAGAGGATGGAGATAAAGGCTCAAAGCCCAAGAAGGTGAGAAGATTATTTTTGTCGTAAGTCAGAATGCATTGTTAAGTTCAACTATTTCTGCTCCACTCAGCTCATTCATGGGATCTTATACTTGATAACTCTAAATAGCAGCATGTAGAAACATTTGCAAAAGAGCTGGTGATGACATCGGATGAAGCTTCTTTCAAGAACCGGCGGCTACCGAAGGGATACTTCTATGTTCCTGTTGATTGCCTTCAGGAAGACAAGCCGGAAAACCAAAAGGTAGTTTCATCTGACAAGCCAGCGAACCAGAGAGCCTCTTCAGGTGATCAGTCAGGTAAAGACGGATAAAGCTGAGAACACGGATTTTGGGCTCATTGCTCGTTACCCCAATTAGCTACTGCCCATTCATTGATGACATGGCCTTCTACGCCCACCAGGATTCACCAAATGGCTTAAAGCAAAAGGAGCAGATAGTATTGCTACAAAAGACATGTGGCTGTGAGTGAGACTCAGATAAAAAGACTCAGATTTTGGGTGCTCAAAACAAACTATGCCTTTTGGTAGTGTTTGAGATTTTGAGGTCAATATCCTAAAGAAAAAGGCTTCAGATTGGATTCAGGGTAGTGGGGAAAAAAGCTCCCAATGACCTTATAAAGTAGGATCAGTCGTGTGTAATTCTGTCTGTATAAAGAAGCAGAAGGAAAAAGGGGTTGCGAAGTGTAAATATTCATCATTGTGTCTAGAATCTGACATAGAAATTATAGTTTGAAATTCTTTAGTTATGCACTTTCTTCACACGCTAATTGTTCGTTTGGCCTGCTTCTGTTCAAGCTTAAACTAGCATGAGTTCACTCCAGTAGGAGAACGATAGAACTTTTGTTAAAGCAACAAGACGGCCTGAAGTTACAACAAAATAGTCTGCTTCTGTGACCACTACTTATATGTTAAAAGATTCTGCATTTTATGGTTCACAATACTTCTCTTCAGTATGCGATCTGTTTTGCCATCACTGTGCGGATTGAGAACTGGAATGTCTTCTAGAGAAGTGTATTCTAGAACAGGAAATTTTCCATAACGTTTACTTTTTCAATAGTGGTAAGATTGCGTAAACGTTTTCGGTTTAGTATTACGTAAACGTTGTCGACATACTAGAGTATATTTTCCACATATAAACGTTTCATGAAATACTAAGTTAGTAGCCGTGCTATGCACGAGTTTAATTGTAATGGACCAAATTATT
>OVAU01003649.1:0-10863 GCA_900406315.1 Biscutella laevigata subsp. laevigata
TATTATTGTAATTAATTACCTGATTATCTATATTTTCCTATAGATTAAAAAAGTCATATGAACTATTTCATTTCCTAGTGATTAAATGAAATAGTTCATATGACTTTTTTAAGTAGATAAACCCTGTTTTAATATAATATAGATTTTCAAGTTTATGTTTTGTATATTTGTTATATATTTTTTTAAAAATAGTTTAAACTTTTAGAGTTTACTAGTATTTTAAGTTGTTTTGTGTTTCTACTTGATCCAACAACATTCTCTCTTAAAAAATACTTGGCTAAAACTAGGCAAGGACAATCCGAACCGAACCCAAAGTTAAAAAAATAACTGAACCTGATCTAATCCGAACCGAACCCAAAGTTATTTTTCAATATTATGAGAAAAATTAAATAATTCTTTTTGTTTTTCAATATTATGATATCCGAACCTGATCTAATCCGAACCGAACCCAAAGTTATTTTTCAATATTATGAGAAAATTTAAATAATTCTTTTTGTTTTTCAATATTATGATATCCGAACCTGATCTAATCCGAACCGAACCCAAAGGGAAAAACATAACTGAACAGATACTAAAAAATTTACCCCAAAAACCCTATCCGAATGAATAATACCTAAATCCAAACGGATACACAGACCATAGAATATCCCTAAAAATCATAATATAAAAACTTTAAACTAAAAATAACAAGAGATTATCCTAAATCCTTTTAGGTCTCATCTCCGTAGATTTCTTGTTGTTATTGAACCCTAATTTATTATTTTCTTTGAGAGCCCTATATATATTGAATTGTATTGATTACAAATTTCTCAAAACACAATGATTAAGATGAAAAACACCCTAGATCTTCCAGAGGAGTTGTTAATGGAGATACTCTCTAGGGTTCCAGCAGCTTCTCTAGCACGATTGCGTTCCACATCCAAAGGATGGAATGCTCTTATCAAAGACGCAAGTTTCACGAAGAAACACTTCGTTAATGCTCCAAGGCAATCTCTCGTTATCATGTTGATGGGTTTTAGGCTGTATTCAGTGGTCCTCGGTGATAACAACTATGAGGTAACAAGTAAATTTAGCCTCAAAGATCCTCTTTCTAACTATAAGGAAGAGGTCGATATACTCTACGTCTTTCACTGCGACGGTTTATTGCTATGCACAACCAAGGACAATAGACTCGTGGTTTGGAATCCATGTTCTGGTGAAACCAGTTGGATTGAATACAGAATTTCTAACAAGAGACTCAATTGGTTTGCTCTAGGGAGATCTTCCAGCAACAAGTACAAGATCTTGAGAGTGGAACAACATGTACATAATTACAAGAACCCACAAGCTGAGTATGAGATCTATGACTTAACCTCCAAATCGTGGAGAGTTGTTGGTGGGACAAGAGACTGGTCTATTCCAGGGATATGGCGTCATGGAATGTCTGTGAATGGAAATACTTACTGGCTTGGTTTTAGTTTAACTCATCAAGAACCCCCAAGTCTGCAGGATATCATAATAAGTTTTGATTTTTCATCAGAGAGATTTGTACTTGTGTCTTTACCGAGTGATGAGAATCTTGTTAACCATGTTTTGGCTTTATCAGTGAGTAGTGAAGAGCCAAAACTGTGTATGTTAGCAGCTAGGCGCATGGATATTAATGTGTACATGGCAAGTAAGCTTGAGAGTATGGGAGATGCGACATGGAACAAGATCTTAACTGTGAAACAAGACGAACCTAATCAGTTTAGTTTAACGTTCATTAATGGCATGAATTTCTTGCCTGACCGGGAGAAGAAGGTTTTAGTGTGTCCTGGAGGGGAACGTGTGCTCTCTAAAAGCTTCTTACACATTCTGGGAGAGGATAATTATCACATCAAACTGAATCATCATGATGCAAACTCTCGATGTTCACAGCTGCTCAGTTACGTTCCAAGTTTGGCTCGAATACAGCAAGTTTCTTAGATGTTTGTTGGGCAAGGAATGCACAAGTCCTGTGACTTTATAAGCATCACATTAGTTTATGCTTTTATATATCCAAGTCTTTATATTTGATTTTTTCTCTTCTCAACTAATACTTCATATATTAATTCATAATTGATCGAAAGTTTCCACATTAGTCCTACTAAATTACATGGAAATTGGTTTGACTTCGTATTCGTGCCATTTTTATTAGACTATCGGCACGACTGTTATTATTTCTCGAAATAATGAGATAAAACTCCATAAAATTTTCGATATATAAGTCTTTATATTTGATTAAATATACGTCTTGCTACTTTATAATTTGGTCCTAAGCGATTCTAGTTTATGCATTAAACTCGCCATATTGACATTGCGAAAGTCATTAGATATCCTCCCAACAAGTTCCCAAAGATGATATTTTGGTATGCAGCGTATGCTTATAGATAGTATTAGGCAAAATTATCGAATCGAACGATAATTTACCGAACTAAAATTTATGGAAACCAAATCCGACCTGAACTTTATAAGAACCTGAATACAAAAATTTATATATACAAATTTTAATTAAAACTTATATATTTTACTTAGATATATAGTGAAATATACTTAAATCTATTTTAAATCTATTCTATTAATTAAAAATAATTATTTATGTTTATTTTTACATTTACAATTTTACATAAAATCGAACCAAACCAAATCTAAAATCGAACCAATATATAATTTATTTCCGAATATACGAATTTCTGAAAAACCAAAAAACCCCAAAACTGAATAACCTAAATTTTATTACCAAATAAATACATTTAAAAAAAAAACAAAAGAGTCGTAAAAACAGAGAAACCCGAACCGATCGCGTTATAGAGTTGTGTTTGCATGCATAGTCGGCATGGGTCATCTAGACTCCAAGATTATACTAACAGCAAGTAAGGCTTTGGGTAATTTCAAAGTTCCAAAAATATCAGTAACGCCCAAATGATTTATTAGAAACTCGCATTCAACCCATATTTCAAGATTGACTTGTTTCGACCCCCACTTTTGTTACTCTATAAAAAGGTGGCCCAAAACATAGAAACTACAAAATCTGAGCTGGTTTAAAAGACGAAAACAGGAACCAAACTAACATTTGTTCGTCCCTCTATTTCAAGAACCCGTAAGGGAAAGGGGCTTGTCATTTCTGCAGATTTACTTATGCAAATAGCTCAGCTTCATCTTCTCTATGACTTTCCGTAATGCAGATTTAGCTTCTTCTAGTGTTTCAACACCATGACCTTCCTCAAATGCTAGCCTCTGTATGTTGAACTGCAGAAACAAACAATTGAACGCAGAACAAAAAAGGCTGTAAGGCACTTCTCATGATCATAGAGGTTTTAAGATCAACTGGAAAAAACTGTTGTTTTTACCTGAGCACCTTGACGAACACGTACATCTATCCCTTTGCTATCTATAGAAATGAGAGCAGCGTCATCTACTTCTGATTCAGAAGACAGTAGCTCTTTAAGCGGCTTTGAGAATATGGCATTTAGTTCCTGTCAGCAGTTAAAAATGGAAAAGTAAGAGCCCTCTTCAATTTACAGAAGGTCAAGTTTATTGGAGTCTTTAAGATGAACGAGAGGGATTTGAAATAAAGCACCTTGAGGTTCTGTTCACCACCATTAACAGCTATCTTATCTGGCTGTAAAGCCTCATACTCTTTGACATCAACCCATGCGACTGTGCCAAAGCCTCCAATGAAATATATATCACTGCCAATAGTCACATTGAGTATGTACTATGGAGTGAATAAGTAGAACAGAAGACCAAGAAGCATCCTACATGTATTGGTGTTTTAGGAGGCACAAGTTTGGAAACAAACCTTATGTTCTGCATTCTAAAATAGTGAAAGTTTCCCCACTGTTCGGAAAGCCCGTGCTGGTGTTTTGCAATGTATTGCTTATGAGCCCACTCCTACCAAGCCACAACCATAGATATTACGACCCATTACTTAGACATACATATGTTTTGCAGGTGAGATTCAGGCATAGGAAACCTATAAAATCGGAAAGGGAATAATCAATAATTAGTTAGACACCCACCTGTTCATCTTCTGATAATGGGTACACATCACCAAATAATGTCACTCTTGCATTCGATAAACCACTCCATCCCGGAATCTGTCAGCCAAAAATCCTGATTACTTACAGAAAAATGGGGAAACCTTTTGCTTGTATAGGGTAAACAGATAGCAATGTTACCTGGACAACGAGGCTGCATCTAGGTTCAGCTAAGAGGTTTCGTGTGTGGATAGCCAACGGTGAGAATAAAAATATTGGATCTGAAAACAAAAGGTAGAAGCCACTCAAGAACTGTGCATCCATTACTTCAGCCAGCTGACTCAAGACATTAAATGTACTATTTTAATTTCAGCATTGCCATCAATACTAACCAAAACCCCCTAACAACATCCATAATGAGACTTCAGGAAATGGAGATATAACAAATAACTTTGAGTTCACTTTCTCCTATTCGTCCCCACAAAACCAAATCGATAGACCAACGGGAAGTAAATAAAACGAAATTATGAAGAAAAAACAGAACATACAAAGAAAAAGTTGAACAACTATGAGCAGTCAACAAACAAGAAAGATTTAGTGACTTACGTCCCATCCGATCAGGAGCAAAATCTACTAAAGAGCCAAATGGGTAGCCTTCCCTACGGTGATGCATTTTGGACATAACTGTGCATAGATGAGCAAACCTGGCCTTGAATCATGAAAAAAACAAGATCAAACATACAAAGAACTTATCATGTTTCTCATTCAGGTGAAAGAAAATAATGCAACAATCTAAAGGAAAAGCCCCTTTACCTGCTCCAATAAGTTCCGTACAGCTAAAGCTGGTCGAGGTAACGCATGAGCTGATGTTGCATTTTGAACTCCACCTGATATTGGAGTTCTAAAAAGCCCTCCTCGATTTCCCCCACTCCCTTGAGGAAGTGCAAGAGATGTCTCCACATCGATTACAGTATGAGAAGTTTCGCCATTGCGATTACTCTCAAGCTTGTCCTTCACACCAAATTAGAGGCTATTAATCTATATGTCCAAGCAACTATCGGATGAATTATCTACTTTAAGCTCATCTTTACACCAGTCTAAGATTCGATTCTACAAAAACTCTGCAGTAAAACTAATGTACTCTGTCCAGAACTAGCTCAAGCGTACGAGGAATTGAATACAGAGACGTAAACCCCTAACAAAAAAATGTACCCTTTTGCTGAATTTTTCATGCTACTAACACGAATAATCACAAGGAAGGAAAAAAAAAGTACCTGTGAAAGAGAGAAAATATCACCAGGAAAAAAGCCAAACCCACTACTTTCAGCCATACTATCTTCACCGTCACTTGGTGACTCGTTACGTAAGAGAGCATGTATGCGAAGCCCATGACTCGACCAGTCCTTGATTCTCAACTTGGGTGGCGAATTACATAGCCAACACAGAGACTGCGATGAAGCTGGTAGTGATGATTTAAGGTGAGGGTTTCTCGCTGGTAAATTGGAGATGCTTGTTGAAGTAAACAGAGCTTCCATGGTGGATTCTAGAGAGAGAATAAAACTGGCTGGTATAGTCCGATCTTTCACTTTGGAAGATGCGCAAGGCGTCGACTTTATGAAAGTTGGAAATAAAGCTTAAAGCTTTGGGAATTAGGAATTGGCTGGTAGTGATAATTTTTCGGAGTAGGGTTTGAAAAAGGTTTTTTTCCCTTTTTCCTTGAGTTTCGTTTTTAATTTACTTTACTTTTTAATGGAAAAGATAAGGATCAAGGAAAGTATTTAATTTTATGAATTTATATATTTTCTTATAACATCTCTTCTTTATTAAAATCGGTCGACGATCTATTCCTTCCCCCGGGAAGTATACTCATATACCATTATTTCCACCCAAAATTTGATTTTCGTGTTAAATCCTCCCAATATTTAAATTAACAATCCACGATTTCAAACTTCGCAATCAATTTGTACACAATTCAAAACTTCTAAATCGATTTGCACAAATCATGGTTTACTATTGGTTAACTCTTAGCAGAAATTTCATTAAACCATAATCAATCAATGCAATCTGCAGATTAACCAAACTACTCATCTAATCCATTCATAAACCGTACTAATCCCTTAAACCATTCATAACCAAACTAATCCCCTAACATAATAACTAACTTAAATCCCCAAATTATAACACGTCGAACACTATTAATAACATAACTTAAAAAAATTCCCAAATTTTCAAACCCTACATTTCGAAGAATTCACAAAACGAAGAAGAAGAACAACACAAAATGAAGAAGAAGAACACATAACTCGCAATTGAAGAAGGAGGTCGTTGAAATCGAAGAAGTTATGTCTGTAACTTCATATCGTGGTCCTCCTAATCGTTTAGAGGAATATTCCGACGAAGATGAGCGACGCAGAGGAGCATGACATCGAATAATATGTTCTCTTGTTCAACTACGAGTCTCCAATTTGTCATGACGAGATTCCAACCTTCGAACTCGATGGTGATGATCAACATATTTATTCTTGCCAAGGTTTTCGACGATGATAATTTGAAGCTATGATTTCTATTCTTGATCGTTATGTCTTTATTCTTGAATCCAAAATTCGATAACGACGATACGATGACTCCGTCAAAGATTGATTTGGTTTCGACATTGTAAAAAAGATCATCATCTTTGTGGCTTTTGCCTACAAATCGTTACTGAGAATTGATAGAATTGATATATTGTATCGTAATGAATGCTTAACATTTAAAACCAAAAAGCCGAATGATTCTCAGAATTTGAGTTTAAACTATGATTATCACTCACTTGAAGCTTGAGATGTAGTTGGAAGAGATGACTGACAAGAAACGATGTCGTTAGTTATTATGTTAGGGGGTTAGTTTGGTTTATGAATGGTTTAAGGGATTAGTTCGGTTTATGAATGGATTAGGGGAGTAGTTTGGTTAATCTGCAGATTGCATTGGTTGATTATGGTTTAATGAAATTTCTGGTAAGAGTTAACCAACAGTAAACCATGATTTGTGCAAATCGATTTATAAGCTTTGAATTGTATACAAATTGATTGCGAAGTTTGAAATTTTGGATAAATAAATCGTTAACTTAAAAATTGGGGGATTTAACACGAGGCTCAAACTTTGGGTGGAAGTGGTGCTATACGGGTATACTTTGGGGGAAAATAGATCGTCGATTCATTAAAATTAAACGATCGTACGAGGAGTCCTTGTAGCAAAGTGGTTAAAACCACTCCCTATTGTACTCTTTATCCTATTTCGAGTTTCAGAGTAGACAAATAGGGGAGTGGGTCCCCTGTGTGGCCAACATCGAAAAGAAAAAGAAAAAAACGATCCTACAAATTTGTAGGCATGTTATTTGACTATCTAGTCCAAGCAAACTCCACATCTATGAATTTCATCTTCCAACGAGACAACTCCACAAACCAGTCCTGTAACAGAAAGTTCTGGTTTTTACCTTGAACAATAGCTAACGGCTCCTTAGAACTTGTTTCAAAAATAACTCTTCGAAAACCATTGATCCAACAATCTTGCATAGTCATTATCAAATCTTCGAATTCTGATTATAAAGCACTTCTCGTTATATTCCCTGTTCCATGACAAACTCTCCTAAATCGACATGTATTGTCTCTAACAATCCAACCTACATATGGATTTTCAGAACACAATACGAAAGTTCAATCAAAATTGCATTTCACTCAACCATCCCTTGATTTCAACCAACCCTCATCTTCTCTACTCGTCTCACTCCTCCTCTGATCCTCTCCATTAATTGCAGGTAAGGTTGAATTTTTCCATTCTATAGAATCTAATATTGCCCTCTCTAAGCTTATCGCCCAGGGAATCAACTTATTCTGAAAAATTAGAACATTCCGAGCTTTCCATAATCTTTATAGGATCCATACAGGCAAATTATTAAAATGATCAAGGAAAGAATCTATATTGAATTTGAAGCATTCCTCTAATTTTTCAAGAAGATTTTCAGAGTTGTTCAATATCCTAGTACCGGGAATTGCATAAGCTCTCCAAATAGTATGAGCATACTCACAATTGAAGACTAGATGAATATATGTTTCATCTTCTCGAAAACACTGTTTACAAATAGCATCCTCAGAGATATGTCTCTTCTTCAAATTCGATCCTAAGCTAATGGTTTCAGAGGAAGTGTTTGATTTTTTGAGGAATTCTCATCTTCCATATCAATTTTTAAGATTAGAATTTACTCATGAGGAATAATCACTGGACGTGAAGGATCATTATATGAAACTCAATCCAGAACGAGCAGAATATTGGTCATTCTTGTTATAAAGCCATCCTATTTGATCTTCATTTCTTCTTGCACATATTTTCGTTGCAAGAATCATATCAATATCCTCTGGAACCACCTTTTTCTAATCATTCCTTCATTTCATCCTGTTTTTGTGAGATTAAAGCATTCACTGGCCTTTCTTTAATCTGTTTCAACTTTTAGATGTCTCGGAGGTCGCGGAAGATTATATGGCAGCCATGGATCTTCCCAAAAATTTATACTCATACCATCACGTATGTTATACCTTAACCCTCACTTTGTAAAAAAAAGAAAGCTTTGTTTACTGGAAGAATGAAACTGTGTTTCTTGTATTCAAAATATTCATCCTTTTTCTTAACTTAAACTGATTACAACTCTCTCTTATATAGAACTCTTAGCTAGGGTTTTAACACTCAGTTTCAATGTCCAAAACGTCAAATGAATTTCTTAATTCTATAGCTGTAAATGGACAGCTCATCGTCATTTTCTCTGCATTTGCAGGCTGCCCATTTTTTACAGTTTTGTCTTGTTCTTCACTACAATTTGGCTCTGCTTCTTCCTTAAATGAAATTGTCCTTTCCTCTGCAACATCTCTCTTTAATTCTGCTATTTCTCCAACGTCTATATTCCTTTCTTTTTCCTCCTTTTGACCCTGCAACTTTGTCGACTTGACTTTCCAAATTGCTTCATCTGCTCTTTCTTCTTTGTCACTAAATCCTCTTTTTGAACCCAAGTGTTTGCTGTCTTCATATCAGTCGAACCTTCTTGCTGCAGTAGAGTGTTTGCTCTTATATTCCCCCTCAAACTTGGTGTGGGGGAACACACACGCCAAGTTTGAATCTTAGGTCCGAGAAGGAGTTATGTGGTAGTGATTTAGTAAAAATATCTGCAATCTGTTGTTGAGCTGGTATGTGTTTAACAATAAGCGAACCAAGAGCAACCCTTTCTCGAACATAGTGATAGTCGAGCTCAAAATGTTTCGATCGTTTATGAAACGCTGGATTGGTAGTCAAGTAAACAGAGGAGAGATTGTATCCATATAGCTCTGGTGTGTTAGGCATTGGAATTCCGACTTCTTTAAGCATCATACATAGCCATGTCATCTATGTTGCTGTATTGGACAACGAACGATATTCAGCTTCTGTTGAGCTTCTGGATATCGTTGGTTGTTTCTGCGATGACCACGAGATAAGGTTGTTTCCGAGATATGTGCAATAGCCTCCAGTCGAACGCCGTGTCTCTTTGCATCCTGCCCAGTCGTTATCGTTGTATGCTCGTAACGTGAAGTTTGTGCCTTTGTTGAAGTTGGCGCCCATAGTTATTGTGCCTTTGATATAGCGCAATATCCTCTTGAGATGGTTGAAGTCCATTTGAGTAGGAGCATGCAATTTATGGCACACGAAATTCACAGAAAATTGTATGCCAGGTCTAGATAGAGTTAAATATTGTAACTTACCTGCTAGACTTCTAAAATATGTTGGATTGCCAAAGGCCCCTGTTTGATTTTGTTCATGATTCGTATGAAGAGGCAATGGTGTGGGCATTGGTGCACAATCTATCATTGCAACAGCGGCAAACAGATCTTCTGCATATTTTTGCTGAGATAGAAACAATCCTTGTTCATGAAACTGAGCTTGCATTCCAAGGAAATAGTGCAATCTCCCCATATCCTTCATTCGGAATTCACTGTTTAAAGCCTGCAATAACTTAGAAAATACTATAGAACTGTTTCCCGTTAGTATCATGTCATCAGCATATAAAAGGAGCAAGATCATGTCATTGTGCTTGTTATATATGAATAAAGAAGGGTCTTTCTTACTACATTCGAATCCAAATTCCAGTAGGTAGTTGCTGAACTTATCATACCAGGCCCTCGAGGACTGTTTTAGGTCGTAGATAGATTTATGTAGATGGCACACATGATTAAGGAGAACCTTGTTTTCGAAACCAGCCGGTTGTCTCATGTACACTATCTCAGCCAAGTCGTCATGAATAAAAGCGTTTTTAACATCCAGTTGTTTTAGATCCCAGTTCAGAGTTGTAGCAATATGAAGAACCACCCTTATTGTAACACTTCTCACAACTGGACTATAAGTCTCTAAGTAATCGATTCCTTCCTCTTGATTGTACCCTTGTGCCACTAATCTTGCTCTGAGTTTATTTAAACTGCCATCCGCATGAAGTTTTGTTGTAAAGACCCACTTACTTCCAAGAATGTGCTTATCTTTAGAGAATGGAACTAATGACCAAGTGGATGTGTCTTTACAATTGTTGATTCCCTTAACCATTGCTGCTTTCCAACCACTGTCTTTTAAAGCTTCTGTAACTATTCCAGGTTTACGATATGACACTTTTTGTGTGAGTAATGCATATCGAGGGTTTGGTTTATGAACTCCTACTCTTTCTCTTGTCACCATGGAATGATGTGGCTGGGTTGAAGTATTGGTTACCACCCTTGAATTTTCAAAAGCTTCGCCGCCACTAGCTTCTGTTAGTTCTCTAATTTTTGGAAGAGTTTCAATTGGAGATCCTCTGCTTGTAGTACTGATGTGTCTGGTTTTTAGGGGTTTTAGTCTCATATTC
>OVAU01003650.1:0-10117 GCA_900406315.1 Biscutella laevigata subsp. laevigata
CGAGATAGAAGAAAAGAAAAGTTCATATATGTTGGAATCTGTGATTGACGTTGTTGTCTTCCCTCACCATTAAAACTTATTTCTATGCCTATTCTTTCCTTCTCACCACAATCCATTAACCTTCCTTGTTCCAATATCTAGACCACATGTCTCATCTTGGGATGCACCCTTTAGTTCGGATGCACACACACACTACTAGTTGTAGTCATATTCTCACTGTCATCTCTACTTCCCCAATCTCAAACCTTCCTCTCACTTTTGTTTGGTGTAACTAAAGCTTCATTCTTTTTAGTTGGGATGTATAATCCTATAGCATACATTGGCTCGTGTTTTAACGTTAAGTAATCACAAATTTCCACTGTATAAGATTCAATTTAGAGACAGGAAAAGAGAGACCAAAACTTTGATATAAATGAAACAAAGAAACACAGAAAAGTCAGGTTTCGAGGATAAAGTTATAAAATCCTTTTTGATCATCTACTTAAAAATCCTATCTGCCTCTTTAGAAACACAAAATTAAGCTTAATGGAAAATTCTATTATATAATGTTTANTCTGAGGATTTTGATTGTTCCTCCTCTTTCGTTGTGTTCTCCTCCGTCTTGCTTACTTTCTCTATCTTTGGTTTTGGCTTTGGGATCCTATTCACCTTTGTCACCTACATTTTTATATTAAACTTGAAAAACCTTTCTCTTGCAAATAAACACTCTCTTTTATTTATTAACCATCTCCTTTCCTACCTTGTCTTGTAGAGTAAATACTTTAGTGTATACTTCACTGGACGTGAACACCGGCTTGTTCCACAGAGCATTCCTGTGACATGTTTTATGTTACTCTCACTATGTGTTTTTAGTGTAATCCTTTGAAGGTAATGAAGCAAAACTCACTTTTCCTGCTCAGCCACATTCTTCTCTAACCAGCTTTTTACTTTCTCTCCTTCCTTTGAGACCTGAAAATAGACACACACAATTTTTAGCAGAGCTCGCCAGAAGTTTCTTAAAGAGATCTCTGTGTTTTTTTTCACTTTGAATTGCAAACCAACCTCTTCGATTTTTTCTTTTGGAAGCCATGTTTTGTTGGTCTCCCACTCCTTTATGATCTGCGAATGTTTTTGATTGAAACTTAGCAATTTTTTTTTTCATAAGAAAACTGCAAACAAAAAAACATGTAATGTCACACCGAGTACCTCTTTCAGTTCGGTTAGGTATTTCTGAGCGTATTCAACTGCTGCAGGACGTGCTGTAAGTTCATCTGATCTGTACAGATACAAATAGCGCATAGTTTGTAAAAAAAATTCAGACAGCTGAGGTTCACTCAAAACGAGCAGAAAACATACCGGAAGGTTATCGGACTGCCAACGGCTTTTAGTGAGTCAAGCCGGTCCTGAAACTCTGTGGCATTAGCATCCTCGCCGTCCATATAAAGCCAATCTTGTACCTGATGTACACAAGACAACCCCTCACTGTCAAACACTTGCAATCATCAATGGAAACCAATGATTAATATAGTTCAAAAGAAAATTGATACATGCCTCATCAAGCTTCTCAACAAACGCCTTCCGTTCTTCTTGGGTTGATATCTTTTCAAACTCAGGTGTTTCTAGCTGTACAAGGATCCAAAGTAAAACCAAAGGTTTGAGTTTTAAGAAGAATGCCACCTAATCACAGTATAATATAGGTATAGGGAAAACGAAGACTATATAGCAACAAAAGAATAGTGTCTATATAAAGCACACACCTTCTCTTTGGTAGCATATATATAAGATTCGAGGTTATTTTTTAACTCAGCTGTTCTTCTTCTTTCCCTATCTTTTTTGTCCAAGGCTTCTAATTTTATCTTAGCTTCAGCAAGAGAATCGTGTGTAAAAGGTGCTCCAGGTCCAACAGTTTTCTCAACTACCTACAAGTCATATAGTCAAACAGAAATGGTCAGTCGTAATAACAAGATTCAATGGGTTAGTGCTTCAAACCTTGGAAACAGTAAGCCCATATACCTTCAGAGGGATCCTGAATGTTCGCTTTTTCAGCTTTTTTTCTGTTCCCAGTTCAACCACAGCTGGTTCTTCTGCTGTTGTGTTTGAAGCGGTGCCGTTTCCCGCATCTGCTTGTAGGTCCTCTTTACTTTCTTGTGAATTCTCGTCAGAGGCATTGCCTGTTGCTGTGGTTGTGTTATTATCAATAGTCACATTCTTCTTAGGAACTTCTACCCATTCTGTGATCTCAATTACAGCATCTCCTCGATCTAGACTGAGAATCCCACTTCTACTTAGAGAGAAATGCAAATTTGCCTTGATAGGTGCTGAAAGATTCCGGGAAGAATATCTGTCCAGATCAAGAACTTATCGTCATGTAACTTCTTTAAAGATTTAGCATACTGAAAGAACATAGTCCTCTCCAAACAGAAAGCTAAACTGAAACAATGAAAAAACAAACTTTAAGCTCTTACTTCTCAGTTGCATCCGCCAGACCAGAAACAGAATACTGTGCAAACACAGGGGAGGTGGTTCCTGGGGGTAGAATATCCTTGGACTCATAAGCAAGTGACACGTCAAAATCTTTGTCAAGAACAAATGATCTGAACATCTGGTAAGGGAACAAGGTACACAGAACTATTACAAGTCAAACAAACATTTTCAAAGGTTTAAAAAGTTTGAACGTAATGCCGTACCTTGCTGGGTAGCTTTTTCATCCGTGGTACAAGTTGTTGCTTTGTGCTCTCATCTTTCTGAACATTAGGGCCTTCCAACTCAACTAAAAAACCATAGGGGGAACCGTCAACTATACCTAGCCTACGTTTTAACTTAATTCCATCGCTCAAGTTAGCAGCATGTAGTGCTGAGCCGAGGACAATAGCCTCATCCGCATCCAGATGTTTGTCTAAATCTTGTTTCCCAATAAATTCCTGGATCTTGCTCTGTTATATAAAAAAATCAGATATTTACTTCAGTCGAGAAAATAAAGCTAAAACTCTCACAATTTTGAATGAAAAGTCAAATTGATTGGCTTAGAGTTCTGGAAAGATGGAGTCTATATGTCTAATATACCTGTAGTTTGGGAACTCTAGTAGCTCCTCCTATTAGCTCTACTGCATATATATCATCAATCTTTAAATCTGAATGCTTGAGCACGTCTTTTAAAGGTGTAAGAGCTCTTTCCCACAGATCTTTACACAGTTCCTCAAACTTCTCACGGGAAATTGTGCTCCTGAAAGAAGATAAGTTAGAATATCACGCACATCAGAAAATTCAGACCAATCATGATGCAAATTTGAACATGTGACAAAAGAAGGAAAATCAAAGAGTAACTATAACTCCAATATTCAGATATCGTAAGGGCCATGTACAAAGTTACGACCCATTGTGCCAATTAGATGCTGGATACAGATTAATAAATGATTTCAGCACGTTCAGTGAACTAGGAATATACAGAAACCTTGATAGATTATAATATCCTCATACAAATATAATAGCATCATATACCTGAAGTCACGATCATCATGGAGAGATTCAACAGATATTGGAGCCGCAGTGTTTGCGCTCAAAATTTCCTTTGTACGTTTGACTTGTTTTTTCAATTTAGCCATAGCTTTGGGGAACTTCCTCACATCAACTCCATTACCGAGCTGTTTATTAAACTCATCCGCAAAGTACTCAACCAAGCGCATCTCCATACTCTGTCCGCCAAGCGCCGAGTCCCATCTAACATCCTTGACCTAAATTTACATAAATAGAATTGACCAGTAAGAAAACCAATTCAACCGAAACCAAACTTAAATTTAACATGTGTAGGCAGTTGTTCTGTCACAGATGTTCCATGAAGAAACCTCAATACAAAATATATGAAAATTAAAACCGTCCAATTTAAAATAAGAGCATTAGAAACCTGAAATTGGTTGACAGAAACAGTCTTGCCATATTCTTTCTCATTGTAAGCTGAGTAATAGACAAGAGCTGCGTAAGTACTGCTTGAACCCATGTCATAAAATATGACATGCCTCGACCCATTTGAAAAATCCTTATCAATCCCATACTGCAAAGCAGCCCCTGAATGCTCATTAACAAGGGAGAGGACGTTAACCCCAGCCAACTGAGAAGCCTGGATCAAACCCCGTCTCTCAGCTTGTCCAAAGTAAGGTGGAACTGAAACAACCATATCCTTAACTGGGATTTTTGCATGGAACTCTGCAAGATTTGAGGCATAACCCAAGATCATAGCTAGCAACTCCTCGACTGAGTAAACAGCTGAACCGTCATCTATCTTGATACCAACTGCACCTCTGGAATCCTCTACAAGATCAAAGGGCAAGTACACAGAATCGATGAAATCCTTGACGTGTTTGAAAGGTTTTCCCACCATATCCCTCAGTTGTGAATAAACTTTATTAGGATAACGAGCCGTAATTCCTGCAGCTTCCTCACCCATTAACCGATCTCCAGATTGGAATGCCACTAAAGCTGGGGATTTCCTCTTGGACATCTCGTTAATGGCTACAGAGATTGGGCTCTGTCCTCGTTTCAGATTAACAACGGCAACTTTTACCCATTCCGAACCTAGATCTACACTAGAAACAGCCGATTCTGATGGCACAGGGACTAGAGAGAGCAACGACAACAACACCACTAACCCGGTAAATATCCTCCCCATTTTCCGATAGTTAACTACACGCCGAGAGTAGAGCCTCACTTCCTCTGCAGTCAAAGAGATATAGCAGCATTAGAAACAAAACCCCTAGAAACAGAATAAATCAACGAAGAAAGTATACAATTAGATTCCAAATTCAAATCGATCACGGCCTAAGACACACGATTAATCAGCTCTAGAAAAGCTTTTAGCACAACCACCACAGAGTAAATTACTTACGCACATGGATTCGAAGAAGAAACGTTAAGATAAAGCAATGTTCTCAGAAAAAAAAACAGGAACATTCATAGACAATTCGCAAGTTAAATCGGAAGAAAGTTCGATACAAACAATTAGTAATAAGAGAGAATGAAGCGAAGATAATGACCAGTTTACGAGCTCCGATGGCATTCTCCGGGGGAAAATCGATTTGCAGATTCAAAGCTTTCCTAATGGTTGTGAAGAAAACTTTATGGAAAGAAAAGTAAACAAACGGAGACGAGAGTGCATATATAACAAAACGGAGAAGAGAATATCAGATGTTAAAGAAAAAACAACGGAGAAGAGAAATGCCGAGGTGGAATGTGATTCAGAGATACCACCAATTGAAATATTCCACGTGTACAAAATGAACACGTGTTAAAATGTGAGAGGCTTCGTGGTGTTGGTGATTACGCTTGTTGTTGGCCTACAGTCTATGGAGTGTGTTTTGGTTTAATCCACGTGAAACCCTCTAGTCTAGAGAGAAGGTCTTAAGTATTCTTCCTGGTTGTGCTTCAATACACTGTTTTGCATGTACTTGAAACTTCTACAATCTGTTGGAGTCATCTTTGTGATCTGAGAAGCATGGTTCATTTCTCACCTTCCAGATATGTTTTTACTTTTTCTATACAATATAATAACTAAACTCAAATCGAAATAGATCCACTTTTTTCAGAATGAAATACAAACAAAAAGAATGTTGGAAATCCGGGGAAAAAACTTGATTTTACACTTCAGGAAATCTAGGGAATACAAAAAAAAAACTAATTTGAGGTGGTAATATATAAGACAAATACAAGACAAGACACAAGAGACGGTTTTGGTCGTGTTTCAAAATCAAAAGAAACCATAGAGAGTGATGGGTTATGTATGCCTATTCGATATAAGTATGTATGAACACTTGAAGCAACAAACTACTACGTAGGAAGCTCCTATTCCTCTGCTCTACCTCTGTTGATCAACCTCCCTTACAACAGCTGAAACAACGTAAGACTTTACTAATTAGATCATGTAGATTCTTATGGCTGTATCTTATTATTCTCCTCCCAAAAAGTTTGGATTTTGACTTACCTGATTACAGTGATCTCCACTGATGCAGCAGAACCAATTGGTTAGTCTGGGAAAACTTCGTCTCCCTCATTGTCTAATGAAGACAGATTTTCATGACCAGGTGTGGTGCTGTTGTGGATATCTTCTGGTATGTCTTCATCTTCATCGCTGGTTGGGGTTTTGTCATAGGAGAAGGGTCTCTGACATATGCATGATTGTGGATACTCGTGGAACTCACCACGTCCTGGTTTGAACTCACCGGGATCACCCATGAATCCACGCTGGCAAGATTTCACTTTTTTGGCGAAAGTTTGCCATTCCATCTTTTCACGGTCCATGAACAAAGCACTGAGCTTTTTTGCATTTGGCCTGATGGTCCTCTTGTGTCCCATGTACCTCCTGTAATCACATACACATAATTCATTTTCTCATGTCTGTTGGGATAGCGGATTCATGAGAAAGGCAATTAAAGCAACACAAGAAACCAACAATGCTTGGTGGGTTGCTCATTCAACAACCTACATTGATGAAAATGCGCCTATAAATAACGTGTTAATGATATGTCCCATGTAAACCTCAACCAAACCTACTAAATTCAGAATTGCAAAGCAAGAGCAGTATCATTACCTATCGCCTACCTAGTCTAATAAAATAGCTAAAGGATGGACTTCGCTGATATATGTGTTTATGTTTTGTTTTAAGCAATGAATGATAATACAGTATGGTCCTGGAGAAAACA
Source organism: Biscutella laevigata subsp. laevigata (assembly GCA_900406315.1). Taxonomy (NCBI): domain Eukaryota; kingdom Viridiplantae; phylum Streptophyta; class Magnoliopsida; order Brassicales; family Brassicaceae; genus Biscutella; species Biscutella laevigata. Next base: position 6,669 of record OVAU01003650.1, read on the forward strand.
TATTTTAACACCAGAGGTCCTATGGGAGCAAGTAGAAAGATTCGTTACCTTCGTCCTGCAAGAATCTTGGCCATATTTCCATTATTATTAGTGATGAAGACGTCACTTTCGTCACTCACTATGTAGTCAATGGCAGCAAGGCGTGAAGAAAAGGGAAGCAGAGGCTTGAGCTCATCATTGGCAAGCATTTCCTTGGTATAAAAGTTTGGAAAAAGCTCTCTGAGTGGTCTCAGTGTCTTTTCACCACCATATATTTCTCCAGATGCAACATAGATATATGTGTCATTTGTAAAACCAAGAGCTCGCAGCATTAAGCCCACTTCATGAGGCGTAAGTGGGCATTTCCCACGCTTTCTTTCCTCCAGGGGGTCCAGGTCCTGTCATGATTGCCTAGTGAGATATTGGGACTCCAAAAACTTAACCAATAGAAAAGGATTCGAGTGCAATTCTTTTATTCAATGATAATAGCAGAAACGAAACAAATAAAGGGAAGCAAAATATAAGAAGCAAAGAACACACATTTCCAGTTTCAGTTCATTGCACCTGTAGAGAAATAACGCAGAGGAATTTGGAAATCTAAGAAAGTTATGCAAAAGAGTTTGGTGACACTCACAGGCAATGTATCCCATCGTTTTCTTATTTCTGCCAGCTCAGCTCGCTCTTTTTCACCTCCGCCAAAGTCACAACCAGAAAATGCTAGCATGTCAGGCTCAAACCTGAGATTCAGATATGTATGGTTATGGACATAACATGAAGATGCAGATGTCATTTTAATATCAAATGAACGAAAAACCATTAAGAAGAATCAGAGAAACAATCTAAAGTGGTCTAATTATAAGTGGGTAAACCTCAAGTGGATAGCAATGAAGCGTTTGGTCATCTTTCTCATCCTCTTGACCACTTTCATTCCAACTGATTGTATGCGCTTTGTGAATCTTAAAGCATGATAGTTGACCCTGCAGCGCAACTTCTGCATGTCTTCGTCTAGATCATTTGCTAATCTGTAGTCAAACTTTGTCAATTGTAATACCTGCAAGAATTCAAAAACATGAATTGGCTGCAGAAAAGATATAACTGGTGTATAGGCATCAGATGATAAAATAAAATGAATTGTAAGACATATGATTCTATTAATGAAGTAACTAATACAATTTGATTTTTAGACGAAACAAAACTTACATGTCTCCTCAAGAGAATTGGCAANTACATATGATTCTATTAACGAAGTAACTAATACAATTTGATTTTTAGACGAAACAAAACTGGTGATAAAAAGAAAAAAAAAAAGACGAAACAAAACTTACATGTCTCCTCAAGAGAATTGGCAAAACTTGATCTAGATAATACTCTGGCGTAGACTTTCGTGGCACACGCATGGTGTAAGGAGGTTTCTCCATCGACCGCATGACTTTGTCAGGAACTCTCTTTACTATAGTCACATCTTTAGTAAGGGAATTGATGAACCAATTAACGTCAAAAATGTCATTAAAGTCACTGCACAAAGAACAAATACACTTTTTCAGTAAATGTTTGTAGATTCAGATGAAGCACTCACATAGGAAATTGGTAACTGAGTCCCCATTTGCCAATTGCCAAAAGTTAAAGTTACCTGTCGTCTTTCCAGTAAGAATGGTGATCCAACTCGGGTACAACTAAGGTAGCATTAAGAATCCGTGCAACAACTACTGCATCTGTTATCTGGTCACAAGGAGAACATTTATTTTTGAAATTAACAAACAACAGCAGTATAACCTGGAAAATTATGCGAAAACATGTAGGTTTTTACTATTTCTGTATAGAAAAATATGCATATCTTAACACGATTGTTCTCAACATGATTTCACTTACTCCTGTTCTTTGCTGGTTCAGGCCTCCACTAGCTGCAATAAGCAAATAGCCATTGGACGAGCGCTCCTGGACAGCAGCTGCATGCCCAAAACAAGATGAAAACAAGTCAGTAATAACATAACAAGGAGTATCAGGGACTAATTTACTTGACCATCAACATAATTGTATTGCCAGGAAGCAAATGTGCTCTCAACCAAATTAAAAAAGGGCCAAGTCCAATTTGCTACAAGATCAATAAAGTCGCAGACTTTTCCATCTAGCAATCAAGATCAATCTGAAATGGATTAAAGTTTCCCTTCCTGATAATTCCCTATTGAACTANCTCAACCAAATTAAAAAAGGGCCAAGTCCAATTTGCTACAAGATCAATAAAGTCGCAGACTTTTCCATCTAGCAATCAAGATCAATATAAAGTCGCAGACTTTTCCATCTAGCAATCAAGATCAATCTGGCATGGATTAAAGTTTCCCTTCCTGATAATCCCCTATTGAACTACACGCAGAAACAAATGTAAAGAGATCTGACGTACGTGGGAATTTCCTTCCTCTTTCACTGCATCCATAGAAGAACTTGGAATATTTTGACTTCCATACATCAATTGGTTCCCGACGGCTCATATCCTGAGGATATTCAATTTCCAAGACTCAAAAATGGGAAATAAGGGAACAAATCAAACTAATTAAAAGACTAAAGTAGCAATTTTGTTACGAAATTGAGCAGACGAAGATGTACAAGTGTTGTCGGAGTAAATAAGGAAAGAAATACTGAGTTAGCTGAAGCTTGGCAATTAGAAAGGTCAGCACTTACNGAAATAGGAAATAAGGGAACAAATCAAACTATTTAAAAGACTAAAGTAGCAATTTTGTTACGAAATTGAGCAGACGAAAGATGTACAAGTGTTGTCAGAGTAAATAAGGAAAGAAATAATGAGTTAGCTGAAGCTTGGCAATTAGAAAGGTCAGCACTTACCAGTAAGCTCCGTTTGGTCAATTGCTGAGAATACCAGTCGAGGTGAGAGGCTACGTGTCCGGTTAAGAGTGAGATGACCCCTAAGGAGAAAAGCATGAAGCCACATACCCATGTCCACATTACCGTTCTCTTGGGCTGAGTGGAGAAGGAGCGCCATTTCCATAACGCGCTCTTGTTTCCACCGCTAAGCTGGTGAGAGAGAGGCGAAGGGGAGTTCGTAAACGGCCTCACACTGGACCTCCAAACCTCAGCTAATCCCATAGATACAAAAGACTTCCTCTCACTACCAATTTCATCACTGATTTCACGGAAATGCCATCCCCGAAACGACAGAAGAATCGGGGAAACCACAGAATATGGTACAAGAATTTGAGGTTTTCAGGGGAATGCCCTGATTGGAGGTTAAACAGATCGGAGGATTACCGTTTTCAGGAAACCAAGTGAGGTATATATGTAAAGGATCTCTCTCTCTCTCTCTGTGAAGTTTGAGATTTTTCTTCGAAATGGTGAAGAGACAGACNCAAATCAACCGAAAATTAATCTTCAACCGAAGTTACTAAACCGGTTATTTCTCAGCTTCGAAGTTAAGATTTGATTTGAGTTAGCGTGTGAGCTTTAATTTAATTGAACTA
>OVAU01003651.1:0-10860 GCA_900406315.1 Biscutella laevigata subsp. laevigata
ACGTTTTTTCGGTTCCGGAACACCCAAACCTGTTGGAAAACTGTCAAAATGCCATTGGAAATGAGTATCTGTTGGAAATCCGTCAGAAATTCCCAACGGGTTTCTGACGGATTTCCAATGGTATTATTCAAATATAGTAGTTTACATGAATAATTGGAAAATAAATCATAAAATACATTCGAATCAATAATTATTTCTTATTACATATCATAATTATAAGTAATGGAAGTGCCATAAATTCTTGAATTCCAAAAGCGTACTCCGGTGTAAGTTCACCGGTTCCTGGAATTTGATGTGGTTTGTCCATCCACGACCGAAAATAGTCACCATGTGCAGACATTTTATATTCTAATTTGAAAGAATTTTGAGAGGAGAGGATAGTATGAAGTAAATAATGATAAGGAAGTGGAGTATTTATAGGGGACGTGAGGAAACTGTTCTGACGGCTTTCCAACGGTTTACTGACTATTACTTCAAGAATCAAAAACCCGTTGGAAAACCACAACGGTCAAGTCCGTTGAAAATCCGTCAAAAACCGTTGAAATTTTCTGACGGGTATCCAACGGGTTTCTGACGGCAATAGATCGTTGCATCAACGTTCGAAATCCCGTTGGAAACTCGTTGGAAATGTATAACGGTCATAACCCGTTGGAAATTCCGTCAATAACCCGTTGGAAATTTCTGACGGCTTTCCAACGACTACTAACCGTTTATAGATCCGTTGGAAATTTGTAAAATTTCCGTTGGAATTTTCCAACGTCTACTTCCCGTCGGTTTCCGTTAAAAATCCGTCGGTTTATTTCAACGGATTTCTGACGGATCTCTTCCCGTTGGAAATTACCGACGGAAACCGACGGGTTCCAACGGTTTTGATGTGTTTTTTTGCCGTCAATTAGCCGTTGGAAATTTCCAACGGATTTTTCCCGTTGGAAATCCCGTCAGAATTAGGTACATTTTCTTGTAGAATTAGTTGTTCAAATCCGAGACCCGTTGGTAATCCGTTGATAAACCGTCAGAAACTTCCAACGGTTAACCAATATATATAATCCCTTCACTCCACGAGAGAAACCGTATTACAAACAACCTCATTTTCGTGTGGAACTTTCTCTTTAGCATGGTGTCCCCTTTCTACCGAACCAATTGAAACCTTGTATTTAGTTTTGATCATGTTTCACCCTCTATAATTGAATGTAGGAAACCAACATAGGATAGTTAAGTAGATTGCCATGACATAGTAATAATAGTGGATTGCGATATTGCTTAAATGATGAGACAAGTAGTTATGCTAGGTTGAAAACGCTCTCTTCGTTGGACTCTACAAAAAAAACCTCCAGTCATAGCACGAACTGTCTAAATGCTATCGTAGACAGTTTCAAGATTTTTCAGTCGTCTGTTATAGCACAAAACCATGATATTCTATAATTTCACTAAAAATGAACTAGAATTGTGTTTTGTCCAACTAACATTTGCCAATTACCCTTTATATCATCAAATTTTTTCAACTAGATTGTTCATTAAGTTCATCAAACTAAAAAGTTATAACCAAAATTCTTTAAAAGCACTCTGCAACAACACGCATTTAAGAACTGCGATTGTAGTTGTTTGTAGATTTTTTATACTATATAATACACGAAAAATACGTTGTGTTAGAGTTTTCCAGCACTTGGAAAAAAATTTCACGAAATTTTTCACGAACAACACTTACCAAATTTTTTCACGGAATTTTTCAATTCTCTCTATTGGGTTTTATGGATTAGATGGGGTTTAGGGGTTAGATGTTGTGTTATAGGATTTTACTTCACACTTGTGTTTTTTGGTTATAGTTTGAGCTTATTTCATCACTCCTATTTCACAAAAATAAAAACTACATTCAAGATATATATATATATATATATATATACATTTGAATACATATTCAATAATAAAATCAACTTTTAAGTATTTACATAATTAATTTAACAAATAAATATTTAAGATTTGGATATACAATAACATTATATTAACACTATCATATGGGTAAATTTCTTATTGAGGGAACTTGATTCCCCCATACCAAGTGAAATAATTTTGAAAATTTATGTGGCGGAATTAAGTTCCCGCCATATGGAATTTAAGGATAAGATAACGTTAATATAATACTATCGTATGTCAAAATCTTAAACGGAGTTTAGGGGTTAGATGGGGTTTAGAGGTTTGATAGGGTTTAGGGGTTAGGTGGGATTTAAAGGTTTGAAACATAAAATTGGTGTTTGAGAACAAAACAAAAATGCAAATTATAATAGAAAATGAAATCATACTTGTGTTTAGGGTTTAGAGGTTAGATGGTGTGGAAGGAGTTATACGTCATACTTGTGTTTTAGGAATTATAGTTTGAGCTTATTTAAACATTTTAATCCCACACAAATAAAAACTAAATTCTGTATTTACTCTATACTATATACCCTAAACCCTATTTTTTTATCCATACACCCTAAACCCTATTTATCCTACTTTTTAAAAACTAATTACATACCTAAACTAAATTATAATACTCTAACCTTTATCTAAAAATCCTTAACCATAAACCATATATATATACATTTTGTTTTTTTCAACATTATATATATATAAATAAATATAAATAATAAATTCTACACACTAAACTGTAATATTGTAACCTTTATCTCAAAAATATTTTAACTCTAAAACTATAAACCCTATTTTCATCCCTAAACCATATTTTCATCTCTAAACCCTATTTTTAAATCCCTAAAACTTAGATCAATATAAATTGAAATTGAAACTATACAGAAAAAATAAATATATATTTAGATCAAAAGAAATTTTAAATTGAAACTATTAGCAAAGAATTAATAAATATTTATATCGAAATAAATTGAAAATTGAATCTAATAACAAGAATAAATTAATATTTAAATAAAAATGAAAATAAAACTTTAATAAAAAATAAATAATTATTTAGATCAAAATAAATGGAGAAATGAAATTTGTAACAAATATAAATAAATATTTAGATAAAAATAACTTTAAAATACAAACTATTAAAAAAAATAGTTAATACAAGAATTAATTTCTTATTGGCTAATCAAATTTCACTAGGATCACTCTTGGTTGATCTTGGACCATTGATAAGCTTTGATCAACCGAACGATATTTATCCCTTTTTTCTCCCTGACTCTTCACTTTCTCATCTCTTTCTCCTCTCTTCGCTGGTTTCAGAAATCCTTCGATTATGTCTCCTCTCTCGCACATACGGTGAAGAGAGGCAGCGTCTTCCCTCAGACTAGAAAAAAGAAGAACATCACACTTCATTGTCGAGACTCTTCGTATGTTCTAACTACGACAGTGATTAAGCCATGGAAGACCTAATTTTTTCAGATTCAGAGAAAACTTACGCGAGTGAGAAACAAATCGTAAAAGGCGAGAGAGGGGAATAACAATCAGAGGAGGCGGAAGAAATTGCGACCGGAGTATCCACCGTGGATTGATAATACGCGGAGGAGCTACGTGGATGAAAAGAGTAGTCACGTAGGAGGAGTGGTGATGGTGACGAAGTCGATAAGAGGAGGAAAGCCATTGCTTGTGGCTTTAGGGGAAGTCCAAGCTTATAAGGATTTAGGATTTGAGATTGAAATTCAAAGAAGCTGCACGATGATGGAGGTGGAGGCGAGGCGAGCCCTGTCTGTTTTTTTTCCTATATTTTCTTATGTATTTTCTAGTCCTGGGATTTCGGATCTTCGGTTCGGGTCGGTTCTTTTGGGTTTCAGTTCTTTAATGTAAGTTCCATTTAGGATCCGAATGTAAACTGGTTTGGGTTTGATTCGGTAGTCTTCGGTTCGGTTCGAGTTTCGGGTATCAAATGAGGATCCGAATAAAAAATATTTCTGTTAGCAATTCGGTTTCAGATCCAATTCCGTTATAACAAAAATCGAAGCTCAATAAGCGGAAATAACCTGTAAATACCAGAAATAACCAAAATATTGATTTTCATTGATAAACCAAAATCATTATCTTTCAAACCATCATCGATTCATCATCATATTCAATTATCAGTCCCAAATTCTAATTTTGTTCAAACATGAACATCATCAATTCATCATTCACAACACTGAGAACATTAATCAATTCAATTCATCATCATCAACAGATCCGAAATAGAGAACGCCGAAATAATAGACCCAAACCCGAAAGTTTCTAACTTCTAACCCTAAAGCGAAATCCTAATGGTCCTAAACCCAGAAAACTCGTGTACAGTCTCGAAACTAGTAACTAAACGACCAAACCCTTTGTTTAAGACAACCTACGAAGTGAAAATACAAACAAAGATTAGCTCGGAGGAGAGACAACGAGACCCGAAAAGTCGAGAAGAGATGCTAACCTTTGATTTGTTCGGAGGATAAACAAGCAGAGGAGAGGTGGCGAGGAGACGCGGCGAGGAGAGTCGGCAAGGAGACACGGCGAGGAGAGTTGGCCAGGAGACGCGGCGAGGAGAGGTGGCGAGGAGCTTCTTCGAGACTTGAGAGAGAGAGTTAAGAGGAATTTAGATCTAGGTTGCTTTGTATCGTGTGCGACAAAGAGAAGAAGAGAAAGAGATAATGAGTAATTAGGTATATATAAGTGTCCGGTTAAAATTAGGTTTAGGTGGTTAAAATTAATTTTGTTAAGGTTTATGTTTGGTTTTCAATTTTGCAAAGGTTTGAGTATTTCGGATTCAATTCGGGTACCCATGGTTATTCGGATCCGATCCGAACCCGAACCGATATCCATGGATATCAAAGATAAGATCCGATCGCTTATTTAACCAGATCCAACCCGATCCAAACCCAAAATTTTGGTTCGGTTCCAGTTCAGTCTATTCAAATCCAATTTTAAATAGTATTTTATGTATTTTTCTTTTGTATTTATATTTTTAATTGTAATTATAACCATTTATATATAATATAATATATTTACTATTTTTTTTATTCAAATACATATTTCATAATATATATATATATAATTAATTAATATATTTATTTATAATAGCATTGTTCTGAAACGCTATTATAGATATGACAAGTATAATAACATTCTTCTAGAAATGCTTTTACATATGGGATAAGTATAATAGCACCGGAACAAAAGCGTCATCACATGGTCACACCTACGATAGCTGCGGCAGATACATCGTTTATGGAAACGCTATTAAAGATGTATAATAGCAGTTTTTACGTGCTATCAATGAAGATTTTTCTTATAGTGGGACTTTGGCTGGTAGGTTCTTGTTTTTCAAACCTCTATTCCTTGCTTAGAATTTGCTTTGCTTGAGGGAAAGCAAATGATAAGTTTAGGGGAGTTGATGTGTTGTGGTTTTAGTTGGTTTAGCATTCATTCTCATTCATTTTGCATTAGTTTAGGTTGCATTTAGAGTTGTTTAGGTCGCATTCGCATTGCATAATCATATTTCATGTGTGGAGCCGAGCTTTGGTCAAAAAGAGGATGAATGAAGCGTTTTGGAGTATTTTTGAGACTTAAGGACACTAGACACCTTCATGAAGGTTGCACCAGCCAAGCCATACCGGTCACAGTGACCGGGGTCCGAAGGATGCATAGCCGTCTAGCATGACTGGTGACCATCAACAGACTCTTCTAGGAGCATCACACCGGTCAAGAGGCATCTTCGGTACTATGACCGGTGTTGGAAAACAGGAGCCTTATCTCGGTGGCAAGCATACCAGTCACAGCGACCAATATCATCGATACATCGAGCTCTTAGAGGAAGTACCGGTCACACAATCACAGTTATAGTGGTCAGACTGACCGGTATTATCTCTCCGAACTTAGCAAACCATGAAATTTTTATCTTGTTTGGACAACACTATAAATAAGACATAGAACCCTATTTTTAGGGTTGTTGATTTTATGTTGACTTAAGTAGATTTTTATGTTAGTTTTATGCTCTCTCTCTTAGAAGTCTCTCTTATTTTCCTTAATCTCTTGAAGAATCTTGTAAGAACTTGGTTTAATATTTGCAATTCCATTTTTTCTTCTTCTTCTTGCTTGATTTCATAATGGTTGAACATGAATCTCACTTGGGATTTTGTGTTGAAACTATGATTAGTGAGTAGTATTCTTGCTAAGTGAATGTGTTAGGTAGATTATGGTAATTAAGTGCTTGATTATGTTGCTTAGGGCTTAGATTATCAATATATTCATTTGATTTATGTGTTTAATGCTAGGTTAGACTTAGCTAATCGAATCAAGAACTTAGACTATTTATTGCCCGAAGGTATTCAATAAAATGTCGGAATGAATCAAGAGACAGTGTTAGATTTGTTTAGTAGTTGCATAGACTAGAGCTAAATACTTGTTGATCATGTTATTAGTCAAGAGATTGTTCATTTGCATGATTAATAAATGAGTTTTTACCAAGGGATTGGATTAGTCTAATTTGGATAGCTCTTAGACTAAGGATTAGCATTGAATGATAGAATTGAGTAGCATAAACCTGAGCTTGATCACTCGAGTCAATTGCCTATACCCATTTGCTTAGTTCTCTCTTATAATTTGGTTAAATTGTTCTCGTTGACTTTTCTTATATCGCTTGCAATTGCTTATGTTTTTTAATAGAGTTGTTTAGTGACAAATCATCCACTTTATTTCACCTAGACTTAGCATATTCTCTACATAGAATTAGTGAGTAATCAACCCCTGATTATTGTTCGATAACTACTTACCACTACATTACATTTGACAAAAGACTTAGCTTCCCATTAACCAATAGTGGGATAGAGAGCAAGTCAGGGTTTGAGAGCAAGTCATGGTTTTTAATACTGATTCTAATACTGAGAGCAAGTCAGGGTTTTTTATCAGGTATTGAGAGCAAGTCAGGGTTTTTAATACTAATTCTAATACTGATTCTGATTAGAGGATGGGATAGAGGAAGGATCCTTGGGATTTGTCTACTTTCCAAATCGATATGATGATTTCTGGAAGCTCTTCCCCCTCCGCATGACGGACTATCAGCTCCATAACTGCTCAAATCGTTCGATTTGATTGTAAGTATCACTAAGATTGCAGTGATTAACAATTTGGTATATAATTGGTTCTATGCTTTATGACTGGGAACACTTGATTTTGGAATTGCCAGATCTTTGATTATACTGTTCAATCCCAGAAGCTCTGGTGATTGATTTTCCTTTTTATTTCTCATAGATTGCGAGAATCTCATTGATCCTCTATAGAAGGTTTTCAATATGGAAATCACAGAGGATCTTGTCGATTATGATTGTGAATTCAATAGATTCAAGCCCTCTATCTCATTGTGATCCGTAGATTGATCATCATGTTGCATTATAATGGCTTCGATTTTAGACAGGGCTTTCATCTCCAGTTGTATTCGAAATTGCCAAGGCTTAGTCTAGTTCTTTGGATAAGTAAAAGGCTTGAACGGGAGGCAGCATGTTATCTTGCTCTCGGTCTGGAATGGGGATTTGTGATCCGCCGTCTCCTTGAGTTCGGAGGCTGCCGTCCAAATGACGGGCCTGGTGAAACTCATACGTTACCGATTGTAGAGCTAGATAGCATTTTTGAAAATATCCCTAACTAATTACGAAAGCTAGACCATATTTTATTGAATTTAAACGAAGCACAATATAACCTTAAATATTGACCTAGGATAAAATATTAGTAAATTAAATCGGCGAACAACATACAATCCTCGGAAACAACAGACACGTCTGAAAAAAACACTGAGATGACAGTTAAAAATCCCCGAAAGCTAAGCTGATGGAGAAAGAAAATCATCGGAAACAAGGTGAAAAACCAACTAGACAAACAAAAATCCCGACAAGACAGAAATAACTAATAAAGAAGAAAGAATGTCGAAAAGCACTGGATGAAAAAGCTAATAGAAAGGCTTCCACCCGAACTACATAGTGCGAAGTTCCATGAAAAATAATAGAGGAAAAAGTTGATCCTAGAAAGACTCAGATGACGATAGGTGTTTTTACCCGAATTTCCTTAGCTTTGAATGAAGGACATAGCCGGCTAGACCACAAAGACGAGCCTCACACATACTCTGAAACTACCCATAACTCCCAAAAGCTACAAACACTGGCATGCTACACAGAAAACTTGGTAACCCATCGAACAAAAGGGGAAGAATGCAAGCCCAATACCAAACCAGGGAAACAAAAAGAATAGGAGACATAACGAAGCTACACCACTAGAACCAGAAAAAAGGAAGAAAATAAGAGACTCCAAACTAGGCTAGATACTTCAATACACAACCAAGCTAAATGAAACCCGACATAAAAAAACGACCAAAAGACATAAACCCAACCAAAAGCCAACAACTCTACTCGCAAATCCAGCAACAACTACAAACCTCAACCAAGCAAAAAAGGGAACACAACAAGTCGGAAGCCACAACCTGGTTTAGCCAAGGCAACGAGTACGCAAATCCTGCTAACTGAGTCGGGCAAGAAAATACCTAACTAAACCTTAGCCGAAAGGCAGCCCTTACCAGACCACTACCCGTTGAAGCTGCCAAGTCGAGACCTCACTAGACCCAAACCACCTGATGTGACCATGGAAAGCAAAGAACAAGTAGTTAAGCTTGGAGAGCATACATTAGAGGTTCCCATTGGTCCAATGAGAAGATCGATGACCAAGGAGCTTGCGGGAGCTATTATGCATGTCCCGGAGAGATTAGAAGAGCAAGCAACACACTTGGAGCTTGAAGGAACCTATGCACCAATCAATTGCACCCAAAACCAAGATGTGATTAAGCTTAGAGGTTCTCAATCTTTTACTCTTTTTTTCTGAGTTAGATTTTGTCCCAATGAGTTTTCCCGACCAGGTTAACGAGGCAAATTGAGCACTACCCTAACCTAAGTCGAAATCACAACCGAGACCGGTATTGAAACAAGAAACGCTTTACCAACCTATATTGACGACCCATACCAGTGAAGTCTACTGATAACGATAAAAAAATAGCTATCTTTGTTACAAGTTTTAAGCTCATTCTTAGATTTTCTTTTGTTACTTTATGTTTTATTATTTAAACTCTTTGTTTCCCAAACTTAAAACCTTATATATCATTTTTCAATCAAAACCTTATTTATTGTGTATATCCAAGGTTTTATGTGTATCAAGAGATCTTTCATCCCTCTTTTGGTCCTATTCTATCCATTTATCTTCCACCCTCGATCCATCTTCGTCTCAACCATCACCCATCTATATCGCCACTTCACTCCATATCCTTCTCCACCTCACTTCAACTCCATCGTCATCCTCCTTCACCCTCGCCATCATCACCATCAATCCATACAGGTTTCTCCGTTAGATCACTTAAAGCTTGGTTCTTTCTTTAGGGAGGATCATATCAAGTGGTATCAGAGCCACTTTCAGTTTGGATTTAACCAAAACATGAAGTTTCTTCATCCTTTATCTGAAGAAAAATGTTTTGAGTTTTGTTTATTGTTTTGATCTTGGTTTTTGTACTTTGTTTTTGTTAATGTAGTTTCGATCTTGCTAGTAATGTGTCTAGCTTGTTTTGTTTGCGCCATTAGCCAAAAAAAACCCAACTATAATCTGATCTTTTTCTGTTTTGTAGTCTTAAGTTCACCCAAAATGAAAAACTAAAAAAATGTTTGTGTCTTGTTTCATTTTCTACACTGTTATTTTTTATTTGTGTTTAAATTGCTTGTTTTAGTTGAAAATTTTGAGTGTTTTAAAGTTTTAATGTATGATTTCACTCTGGTTTGATTGTGTTTTTGTAAAAGGATAGGAGGGAAAAGTTTGAAGCTTTGGAGAAGAATAAAACAGAGAATATTTTGGGACTATTCGTCAGGATCAGAGTCATCTGACCGATGGATGTCATTTGACTGGTATCAGTGATCGATTTTTACCAGTTCGCGAACCAGGAGCTTTTATCTGCCTCCACTGATTGATACCCTTCACCAATATCACTTGTACCTGTCTTTTCTCATCGCTACATCTCACTGGTACGACAACAGTGTGAGTCATGTTTAATCCTAGAAAAGAAGGAGAAAGTTTGAATAATCCCAACAAACTCCTCATGGAAGCCATGACCCAACTTATGGAGGGGAAGTTTGAAGACCTCTGCCAAACTCTCATTCCTTCTCTTGAACCCGAAGTTATACCACATGAGCCACATAGGCCACACCCGATGCCTAGAAGAGATCGAGTTTAATGAAGACAAGGTTGAAGAAGATGAGTACTATCATCTTCGAGAGAGGTCAAGGAGACCTCAAAGGGGGCATTGACCTCGGATGTACTGTGTTTTTAGTGGTTTTTAGCATTTTTTCATGCACTTTGCATTAGATTAGGATGCATTTAGAGTCTTTTAGGTTGCACTTGCATACATATGACATTTCAGGTGCTGAATTGGAGTTGGACCAGAATCGGGCCCAGAGGAGCAAGAAAGAAGGAAATCCAGCCCAAGTATCAGAAACTGGAGTGATATAAGATCCAATGTAGGTTGAATCTTAAGAGTTTGGACAAAAGACTGAAGAAGGAACTCGGGTTGCACTTCTCTTCGTCTAACGCCAAAATTGAACCAAGTAGCTGTCCTTGGGGAGCTTTATACTTGATTATGGAACCAGGGGAGTGAGGTAACACCACTAGACTGATGGAGAAGCCTAGATAAGTCACAGGGTTGCTGGAGCTTCAAGGGGAATCCACACGAGAAGATGACAGCAATGAGAAAGCGAGCTAACGGCTAGCTTTAGGGTTTTTGAAGAAAACTTCGATGCTTTATTGATAACTTGGGTAAAAATGATACAAAGTCCCTAAAGGAGCTTTATAGTAGCTTTTGGACGTGGCCTTCTAGGGCAAAGCAAAAACAACAAGTAC
>OVAU01003652.1:0-10858 GCA_900406315.1 Biscutella laevigata subsp. laevigata
GGGTATCTTCTTGGCTTTGTAAAAGCTCCATGAAGTTGGAAGGAGGAGGAAAACTAGAATCCATAGGCGTTGAGAAGAAGAGATAACAGCTTATGGAAGAAGAAGAAGATAAAACAGCTTATGGCAGAAGAAGATAAAACAGTTTCAGAATAGAGAAGAAGAGAACTATGAGAAACGTTTCATAGTAAGGAAGAAGAGAACTATGAGCAATTTTGAGATTTGATTTCTCTTAATTTGGTTTGGTTTAATAGAGGGGAATTGTTAGACAATCAATGCAAAGATCAAAATAATACAATCAATGCCAACAAGAAAGCAATTAAGCCAATTAAATCAACCTAGAATCTACAAATCTTTCCAACTACTCATGTCAAATCAGGCGAATTCAAGTATTGATTCCACCTATCATATGAAGGCAATTCAATACAGTGAAATAAATGTAACAGACCAATCTAATAACTAAAACACAACTAAAACCGAGACACAAACAGAACATTAGCCAATGTAGGTACACAACACCACCATCACAAACAGAACAATAACTTATAAACTTACTGAGACACAAACATAACATTAACCGAGACACAAACAGAACATTAAGTTATAAACTTACTGGTTTTGGTATTCCTTTGAGCCAAGGTAGATACACAGCACCACCATCACCAAATACCACCAACATTAGCCAATGCTCCACATGAATATATGAAATTTCAAAACAATTTCAATTAATCAACACAATATAAATGAATTTATAACAACTAATCTAAGTAAAACAGAACAATATCATCGTGCCTTTATCATCATTCATTTATATGAACCAAGCTAACTAAAACATGATAGTGTACAATGAAATCTTAAACGAATGAAGTTTACAATACAAAATCAAACGATAATTTAAACGAATCAACAATCATGTGTGCACAATGAAAACAAAAACATATCAGTAAACCAAATAATACCAAGATGATTTCAGTTAACACAATCGGATTCCAATTCTGTACATCTATTTCAAAGGAAGTAGATTCCATTTATCAAAATCAGATTCCATTTATCAGCATAGCAAGATGATCCATTTATCACAATCTCATGCAAATTCAACCTAAGGCAAAACCAACCTAAGGCAAACGCAACCTAAATCAACCTAAGACAAAAATCAACGGTTAATAAAATTGGAACTCACCGAAGTTTTTTACCAAGCTGGAAGCTTGAAGACTTGTCGGAAGCTTCAACACTCGCCGGAACCTTCGAGACTCGCCGGAGAAAATCACCAGTCAACATGCAGTTATAAAAAACAAAACAATAATCAAAATTAGCAACTAATCAACTATATTTACACCATAAACAAGAATAAACCTAAAGGATTTCACACGGAAACGCTTACCGAAGTAAATCCCCCAATTTGATTTTTAGGGTTTCGGAACCCTAAACCGATTTTGAGGGTTTCGATGCTCTCCAAGGCGGCGAAGATAGTGCCTCGTCTCTCCGCGCCGAGAAATCTTCGGATCTTCTCCTCTACCGCCGTTGATTCGACGATAAATGATCGGCGAAAAAAATCGCCATCGAAATCGCCTTCGTTGTCTCCTCTTTTTTTTCTCTCCTTTGCGAAAAATGAGAAATGCCACAGCCAAAAACGACTTCGTTTCACCTCATTCTCCCAGAACCAATGCCGAGCCGACACGTACGTGGTTTAGAACCGCTTCTCATCGGCCTTGAACGAGAACCGGTTCTCTTGATTATTACATTTTTCTCTTTTTCCCTTTTATGACATCATAGAACCCCATAATATGTCCTAATGGACATGCTCTAAGTGCTTGGTCTGCACATCTGCGTGTCATCTTCTCTGCAGGGTTTATGAGGTCAACAGCGGACACGCGTCCGTATCTACATCGTTTACCAAAAAATGTGTCAACTTCTCCAAGTGAATTGTGGCTACCGCACACCACCTTTCACGGCATCGCTCTAGTCGAGAACTGTGGCGGCTCTGACCGACACCGGGAACCAGAGGCGGCAACAAAACTCTACACCTCAACCAAATCTCCATAACGTGATTTAAATCACGAGTTAGACGCCTGCTAGACCAAACATCAGAGAGTAGCGAGGACTCTGGGTTTCGTTGTTCATAAACCTCCAAACAAAACCAAAGTGGCGGAGATTGAGACGGACATCGGAAGAACTCTGGTTGCTCCCACGACCACCAATCGAAGCTAAACCCATCACGCAAGCAGCAAGACAAAAGTCGAGTTAGAAGAGAAGCCAAAAAGATGCTAACTGCTCCTCCTTCCAGCATCGAACCCAACTGAAAAAATAAAGAACCCAACAAAGAATATTTACAAAAGACAAAACCGGCAAAAAGCCGGCCGCCTCTGAATCACGTAACGATAAAAAGAGAGAGCAAGAGAAAATTATTTTTCTCTATTGCTTTTTTTTTGATTAAATAATATAAAATCAACATTAATAAACAAAGTTACAACACAGTGGATAAAATAAAAATAGGAATTATAAAACATAATTTTTTAATTGTTTTTTTTTGTTCTTCATATTTTCTTTTCATACGTTTAGGCAAACAAAAAAGCAAATATTACAACGAAGTTGTATATTCAGCTTTTACATGTCTTCTTCTTTTTGTTTTGGTTTCTTATAAACGCTTTACAATCCAACCGTGATAGGAACATTAGCTTCTTGGATCCAGTTAATCGGACCTAACCAGTTAGCCACAGTGAACTCATTAACATCAGCTGCAGACTTAGCGATCTTAGCCCATTTAACTCTTCCTTGAGTATTAGCTCCTGGTCCACGGTTGTTGAACTCAACATACCTACATGACTTGTGGAAACTCTCACCATCCCACATTCTCCAACCTTCTGGTCTAATCAAATCTCCCATCTCGGTGTTAACAACCACGGTGGTTGCATATTGCTTCCATGGCCTTCCCAAGTATGACTCAACCTTTAACCTCTCAGCCGCTAGCTTCCTGTCGGGAACGATACGACAGTTTTGGAGGACTATACCGATTTTCATGGCTAAGCCCTTTTCGTTTCCGTCGGCTGTAACAGTGTTGTATTGTCCCTCGTTTCCTTTACGGACAACGATGAGTGAGTTTTGAATGACGCTCGCGGATTTGCCGAAGATGAAGTCAACTGTTCCTGAGACGACGATGTTTCTGTAGAATTGACGTCCGTTGTTGACGTAGAGAGTGTCTTGGTAACCGTCGAATCTGCAGTTGAAGATTACTGCACGGTCTCCGTTGACTCTGATAGCTACGGCTTGGTGTCCCTTTGGACCGGCTGTGTTCTTGAATCCGATCCATTTTGCCATGAATCCTTCAGATTCAACCTCTGCACATACGCAATATGTTTATCATTTCAATGAGTAATCCAGAGAGAAATACTGGCTTTGTAATCTAGTGCTGCTATTTCTAACCGAACCGATTTGTTCAAACTAAACCAAACTGAGATTTTTTTGATTTCGATTATCAATCAATAACTGATCGGAGTTTGGTTATCAGTTTGATTTGCTGATTTTTTTTTATTATAGCAATCAAACTTGAAAATAAACTAAATTATTCAAATTAACCGAATAACCCGAATCGAATAACCTAAAATTATACAAATTATCTGAACCGATCCGAAATTAGACGATGAAACCCAAAAATAGGTTAATTTTAATGGAGTTTAATACTTGAAATAACCGAGAATCAAAATAACCAAAAATTCAGTTAAGTCTGTTAAAAAATTATAAACCGTTATTCTGGTTCAGTTAATTTCAATGAAATTCTTGTAAACCAAATTAACCGATTAACCGAACTACCTGGACTTATTTAACTGACCGTATGCCTAAATTATATACTATTAGGGTTTTGGTGAGACTTACGGACTGTGCCACTAAGAGAAGTGGTGGTTCCAGGGCTGAGTTTAACACTTCTGTTGAAAGTAATAACGGTCCTTCTTGCACCATCTCCGAACATGAAGACGTTGTTCGTCTTCTTAGGGATTATCACCTGCTCTCTGTAGACACCAGCCTTAATGTGAATGATGCATCGGCCTGGGTTTTTCTGAGGACAAGCATTAACCGCTTGTTGAACTGTCTTAAACTGTCCACTTCCGTCCTTAGACACCACAAAGGTGGCTTTAATCCTAGCACCACCGCCTCCTCCACGTCCAGCTTGAGCCATAAGCTTCCTATCAGCACCAGAAACCCAAGTCGGGATTCCAGTCTGGTCAATGTCTTCAAGAAGACGACGCCCAGGACCATCAGGGTCTGCGACGGGAGACTCGTCAGCAACAGGAGCGGATTCTTTGTTAGCAGGAGCTCCTCCTTTGTCGGAAAAGATTCCACCAGTCATGTTCTTGAAATCATCGACCTTAAGGTTAATCTTAGCCATAGCAGTAACAACAGTGTGGAAGATATCAACAGCGTTTCCAGTGAGAATCTTGGAGTTTGCAATACCTTCACCAACCGTCTTTCTTAAATCTTCTTCTTCAATATCGTCAAGACAATCGGTTTGGTAATTGTAAACACCGGTTAACCATTGTTTAAGCTGGTCAATTTTAGAACCGGTCTTACTAAGATCTTCACCCATTTCTTCAACAATGGTACTAAGATCCTCTAACGCGTACGTAAACACTTTCTTGCAGTAATCAAGAACGGCTTTGTTAGTCGGAGAGATACTCGAGCCCATGTCTCCTTCGGTTTTACCAGTGAAATTCGATGATTTGGTTAACGAATCTTGTACAGCGAGCATAAACGCTTTGATGAGTTTATTCGGGTCATCGCTCTTGACCGGTTCGAGAGTTTTGACACATGAAGCTTTGTCAGCAGTAGATTGGCAAATTCCTTGAACAGCTTTCATCTGAGGAGAGAGAGGAGTGTCGCCATTTTTGTTAACGAAGGTAACGACTCCAATTACAACTCCGACCACTAAGAGGATTGAAGCTACCGAGACAACAACTTTTGCGACCATTATATTTTTTTGTGTTTTTTTTTTGATATTTTTTTGTTTGTTCTCTCCCCCCGGTGTTATTTAAGGGTTAATCGGAGAGGGAGGAGCTTTATTAGAAAAAAGCCAAGTTGGCCGGTGGATATTGTGATGGATTTGAGATGTTTTTATATAAACTTTTTTTGGTTTCTTTGATTTAAATGGACGTGCATGAATGTTGCATGGAGAGATTTTTACGGTTGATGAGTGGCTGAGAATTTTTGGTTAGAAAATTCTTTAATTAGCTTATGAGAGTACGTAATTTGCATAGCTGTGAGGTTTAAAGTTAGACACGAAAGGATAATTATAGCACACGTCTCTTGATTAGTTATTGTGATATGTCTTGCCTAAGCATAAAATAAACATACATATCTATGCAACTTTGTGAGATTTACACACAACAGAAAAATCGTTATATGATTATTTCGACACAAAAATATTAGAGTAGCAGAAAAAAAATCATTGTATAATTATTTAGACACAAAAATATTAGAGTAACAGACAAAATCATTATATGATTATTTTAGGGTTCTTTCTACGAAACTCTTTTTAGAATTTAACATAACAATTGAGCGATGAACATGTGGTCTGATAATCTGTCTTTAGAGTTTAGCGTAACACAAAATCAAATTAATATACATATTTTTTATTGAATTCGAGATGAGAAGTGTCATTAGTCTAGTGATTATTTACTAATTACTAGTAACATTAATCATCTATCATTTGGGAGTTTGATTCTCTACCTTGACGGTAAGATATTTGGACCTTATTTAATTATAATAACTCTTATATGTAATATGAGCTGTGAGCTAGAATAAAATCCGATCCAATACGTTCCTCATACAATTGTATGGATTAATTGGTTTATGTTGCAAAATTTGAACTCCTGAAATATAATAGAGTTTTTGTATTTGCTATAGCAACCAATTTATATATATGGTAAAGCATGTACATGTGGCTGAATGCATTATATATACACTAGTTACAATTGGAATCAGTTATATATATATTAATCATGAATGAATTTCGGGAAAGATGTTATACTTGTTCCGTTTTGAGGTATTTTCACATTTGCTCACAAATAATGTTAGCTAGTGGTGGTTGACTGGTTGTTAGTAAAGTTGTCAGAGTACTTGTACACCATTAGGTGACCGAGGTTATGTGGTAGTGACTAGGGGTTATCACAAATTGGATACTCTTATCTTTAAAGTTACATGCAGGTCTAGAAAAAAAGTTTCGGAGAGTCCAAATCAAAACAATAGCTTAAAATTAGGGATTTTCTTTTTTTAAGTAGATCCCATGACCCACCTAAATGTATATGCCGCCTCTGCCACGGTTATTCTATAGTTTTGCAAAAATTAGCTAAAATATAATACTAACAAACCACATAACGAAATTAAACAAATTATCATATCACATGATAAAATGTAATTAAAAAATCGAGGTAAAAATTTGAAATTGATTTTCAGCAAACGTATTTATCTAGGGCGTTCTCAGAGATATATTTCATTTGAACTCAAAAGAAAAAAAGAATAGGCAAGAATATTTTTATCATTATTTCTCTATTTTATTCCTCTATTTATCTAGTCAAAATTTCCAAACTATTCAACTGGATATCTATTAGTGAGGGGTTATATTGTTAGTCAATACTATATCATATAATCAGTGTGGGTAAGATCATTTTGTATTTAGCTCTGATAAAGAATTAAAAAGTTTTGGGCTATGCAGTGTCTCAAGGATCGCAGATTCCCCATTATTACAGACTGCTCTGACTTAATATCGATGATCGCAGAACCCTTCGATTGGCCGACTTTTAGATCCGAGCTAGATCTTTTCTCTTCCCTAAAGGAGTCTTTTATCGACTTTCGGTTACAATGGATTTCTCGGGCCCAAAATGTCCGTGTTGATGCCCTTGTTAGAGGGGTACGAGCACGGGGCTCTCTTTCTACCCATGTAAATCATAATATTTCGGTTGTGGTCGATCTTATGATCACTCTAACCGACCAACTTTGATTTTATAAATGGTTTCGTTGACAAAAAAAAAGAATTAAAAAGTTTTGATACTAAATTTCATTATTTAATTTGGAAAAGAATCTATCAGCATTTTATCTCTACTTCTCTTGTAAGATTGTTTGAAGTTGTTTTGGATGTTTATCATTAAAGTATTTAATTAATTGATTACATTATTTTTTAAACAGAATTTTATGGTGGCATTTGTAATCTATTTGGTTTAAAATTATGTTTGATTTTTAAAAAGAATTATTCAAAAATAAAACATTTGATAAAATAATGAAATAAGGTTATATATGGTAGGTATTTTATTAAGTTTTGACTATTAGATAAATCAGATTTTTCCATCTCCTTTCCAATCACTAGGTCCACATACATGATTTTAATGAATATAGCATACTAATTACAAACATACATCAAAAGGAACCATATTTGAAAACCCAATCGATCCAAATTATTCATCACATCATCGACCGAAGCCGTACACATTTTTCTTTTCATTTCTTCATTTTGTTATATATAAAATATAAAATAATATTAATACATAATCAGTGGTAATAAAACGACAAAGGTGGTGGAAGCAAAGCATCTGTATCTTGCTGGTTAAGTTTTTTATTAATGTTCAACTTCGTAAAGACTTTGTCCAATCCATCGAACACATCCACTGACTCACCACTCATTCTTTTCCCAAGCCCAATTCCTCCTTTAACCTCTTTCAACAACGTCTTATCGTAAATATCATCGAGACAAGACGATTGGTAAGTGAAGATCGAAGTCATCTTCTTCTTACATGTGAAGTAATTATTTGCCAAGCTCGTTAGGTTTTTTCCTGCTGCTTTCCAGAAATCTGAAAAGTCTTCTAAAGCATTGTTTAGTTGTGTTTCGCAGCCGGTGATGCAATTTGTTGCGAATGCGTTTCCTTTGTATTTAGGTTTGATTCCTCCCAGGAATGTTAAGCCTTTCTTGATGGATAATTCAGCTGCTGTCGCTAAGTGACGGACTAAAACGGATGGGTCATCGCTTTTGACGGTTCTTAAGGTTATGTTACAGAGACGTTTGTCTTGTACAACGCTGCAGACTCCTGCGACTGCTTTTTCGTGTTCTGGTGTAACGTCGTTGCGTTTGGTTGGGACTTCGAGCTGTGCGGTTGCGGTTAAGGCGATTGAGAGGATTAGAAAAGTGAGTTTTATTGGAGTCTTCATTTTTTTTTGTGTTTCTTTTGGTTTTTTTTTTTTGGAAAGGAAATATATAGAAAATGGAAGAAGAGACGTTACGTATAGATAGTATATATATAGATGTTTGTATGGTTTTGTTAAATTTGGATGGTTTTGTTTTTGGTTTTTACTATTTTCAAAAATATATCAACGTTGACGAGTGAATTGTGGTGTGTGTGTTTTATTTTAAAATAGTCACGGTAACAAAAATAAACAACTATATTTGTTTTTTATCAATAAAGTTAGTACAAAAAATATTCCATATAAATATTAATTCAATTTTTAGCTAAATAATTCAATTTTGTATTTTAAGTCTTACAAATATGATTAATGTCTAAAAATTCGAACTCTCTTTTGGTGTTGATGATAGTTCAAAGCAAACTGTCTGAAAATATATACTCTTCAGTTATTATGTTAACATGCATCACACTGTTTATAGTAAAACCTCTAATCTAGTATGTAGCGAATTTGCATTATTTCACTCAGTATATTATGGCGAAATAAAGATACAACCTAGATCTATAAGATCATTTTCATATTTCCAATAACCATCTACAATAAAACCTCTATAACTTAATAATTGTGGGACTGTGAAAGATTATTAATTTAGAAAAGTATTAATTAATCGATAAATTAATATTTATTATTTTATAGTATATGTCAATAAATATTAATTTATACAATATTTTCAAATTCATAATTTCCTAGAATTTTATTTTTACTAAAATCATAAAGTTTGATTATATTACTTCATATTCTTTTCAATATTTATACATTTTTATTTTAAATAATTAATTACGCTTCCTTGTTTATATATCTTTTTATTCTCTACATGTATTTTCTTTATTATTTTAATAGCTTTATTGATTAAGTAGAAAATTTATAGAATTCATCTTATTTCATGTTTATTTTTTTAATTATGTTAACCTAATTATTATTGTTTTGTCGTAAACTCAACATCGATTTTAAATTTTTACATTATTGTTAACAACGAGTTCTCATATGTTAAGAAATCAATCATATAAAGTATGCAAAGAGTTACATGAGTAAAACATATAAATAGTAATAAGAGTAGCTAATTTTTATTCCCTAAAAAATATTAAATGAATTTTAAAAAGAAAAAGTACAAAAATAAACAAGTATTTTAATAAAATTAATATATATATATATATACATATATATGAATTTCAAATATCTATTAATTTCTGCTAGTATTGAGACCATATTTTATATAAGAGTTTCTAAAAAATTATTATCTTATTATATTATCGAATTTCACTTATTTTTTACATTGACCCAACTCCGGACCGAGATAATTTATTCACTAGTAAAAAAATTGGCTATAGCCAAGAAAAAAGTCGCGAAAATTTTCGTGGGAAAAAAATACCCACGAATTTCCCACGAAATGTGTTCGTGGTTAAAATAGCCATGAATTAACCACGAAATGTGGTCGTGGCTAATATTGCCACGAATTTTCCAACAAAAAGTGGTCGTGGTTATTATAGCCACGAAGTTCCCACGAAATATGTTCGTGGCTAAATTAATAGCCACGAATATGCCACAAAAATCTTTCGTGACTAATTTATAAACAAAATAAAAACCCTAGACCCTATACTTTAAAATCATAAACTCTAACCACTAACTCAAAACTAAAAACTAAAAACTAAAAACCCAAAATTCAAAACTATAAATTATATATTTTAAATTCTAAACTCTAAAACTCTAACTTTTAACTCTAAACTCTAAATTCAAAATTTAAACTCTAAATCATATATTTTAAACACTAAATAAAAAACCCAAAATTATAAACACTAAATCATAAATCATAAACCCTAAACTTTAACCTTAACTCTAAACTCTATCATATATTCTAAACCCTAGCATCTTCAAACTCTAAACTCTAAAATTTAACTTCCAAAACTTTAAAACTTTAACTTTAAACTCTAAACTCAAACTAAACTCTTAATCATAAATTATATATTCTAACTCTAAACCACAAAAGAGTAAAAATGATAAAAAAATAATAATAATATACTAAATAAATATTTAGATAAAAATTAAAAAAAAAATGTGAACAGAGAATAAATAAATATTTAGATCAAAATAAATTGAAAACAAACTATTATAAATTAATTAAATCGACGAGGCGAGCGAAGAGACGATACTGTATGATATATTACTCTTATCAAACCCTTATCAATCCAAAATAATCATCTTTCACACACACACATATATTTATATATATATATATATACACAAGAATATATTAAACACATGTATATAATTATATCTTAAATAATCCAAACTAAACTGATAATTTTTAAAAGCTTCGAGAAATTGACTTTTTACTTTAGCCGAACCAAAAAAAACCGAAGCACAAATAATCCAAACCGAACTAAACCAATAAATAACTTATCCCCAAAATTTCATACTATCAATAACATCATACTAGCATATCGTTTAAACCCGAGGCAAACCCAATTTTAATCAAAACAAATAAAACTAAAACGCAAGTATTGAATGTAGTAATATATTATACTGCTGTTGAAACAGAACAATAACATCACAGTAGCCCAGTGGTCACTGCATCTTTGTGTGGTATGGTAAGAAGGATTTTTGTTTACCCCACTTTACTATAGGATTAGTAAAGCACAGTAAGTTT
>OVAU01003653.1:0-10857 GCA_900406315.1 Biscutella laevigata subsp. laevigata
CCCTGTTATTAAATTGGCGCATCTGCCGATTTAGTGACAGACAGAGAAAAACCCTGTATCACTCTACTTGTCCATAGTAGAAGTAGGGGACACACACCCTCCTGTTATTAACATTACCAACCATGGGGGACATCACGGTTATCAACTAGGGTTTCATTACCCCTATTCCACTCCAACAACTCATGGCTACTATCCACATGCGCAACAATACATATACAGTGAGCCTCCCTGTTACTACAACACCTCGATTAACCACAACGCTCCAGCTCAAGAATCAACTTCATCCTCTCCTGCCAAAGAGGATCAAATTGACTAGATGTTGAAGTTACGCTGGGAAGGTCAAACCAAAAATCAACTTGCTTTCAAGGAGTTCCAACAAGAAATCCACGACAAGATTGATGGTGTGTACAGTGATCTCAATCCAAAGCCAAATGCAATGCAGTCCTAGATGCAAAATCCAAATAAAAATGAATGAGGTTTTGAAATTTTGAAAATTTTGAAGTTTTATGCGAAACATAAGATGCAATGATAATGGGACCCAATGATAAAACAAAATAGCAAACAATCATTAGATGAGAGGTGGCTCCTCCCCCAAACTTAAACAACACAGACCCTGTGTGACTAGATCCGAAGAAAGGAACCGAAAACAAGAAAGAGAAATGTGGTGAGAGTGTTACCCATTGCGGGGGTGGTACTGTTGAATCCATACTGAGAATGTCTGGATGGACCAGCAGGGAACATCAAGCAAGAAAACCAAAATCCAAAAAGATAAAGTCTGAACAACTAAAGAAAGTAAAATGAAATTGAATAAAATCAAGGCATATAAACAAAAGGATAACAGAGGACTTCCTCCCAAGTGAGCTTGTTTAGCGTCTCTGAGCTTGATGTTTTCCTTTCCTCATTGGAGTGTTGGTGGGTTAGAAAGAGAGAAGGCCTCTCCCTTTTATGTGCTCTCTCATTCGCCATGTAAGGTTTGAGTCGATGACCATTAACCACAAA
The DNA here is from genome assembly GCA_900406315.1 of Biscutella laevigata subsp. laevigata. NCBI lineage: Eukaryota > Viridiplantae > Streptophyta > Magnoliopsida > Brassicales > Brassicaceae > Biscutella > Biscutella laevigata. The sequence continues at coordinate 1,000 of OVAU01003653.1, forward strand.
CTCTTCGCCCTCCTTGTCTAACAAGACCACTGCTCCATATGGACGAGCTTCCCTTACAGTGAATGGTCCCTACCATTTCGATCTGAGTTTTCCTGGGAATAGTTTCAGTGTCGAGTTATATAGCAGAACCAGGTCGCCATTTTTTAAATCCTTTCGTTGAATTTTATTATCATGAAAAGCCTTAGTGCATTCCTTGTAGATCCTTGCACTATCATAAGCATCGAGTCTGATTTATCTAGCTCCACTAGTTGCATTTCTCGTCTCTCCCTTGCGGATTTCACATCTAAGTTTAGACGCTTTACTGCCCATAATGCTTTGTACTCTAGCTCTACTGGTAAATGACATGCTTTCCCATACAACATGTTAAAAGGTGTAGTGCCCAGAGGAGTCTTAAACGCTGTCCTGTAAGCCCACAAAGCATTATCCTTTAGTATGGCTTGTTTGATTGCTCTTGTCACGTCTAAGTCGTTTAGTAGATTAAATATAAGGTTTTTACAAAAGGGGAATTAGGGTTCATGCTAGATTAGGTTTAGAGGAAATGAGAAAGGATGAACCTTTCTTAGTATCTGATTTGCAGTCTAGACTCGGCCTAACAAATTGAGTATAAGACTTAGGATGATTTAAGGCTGACAAGCAATAAATTAAATCAATTATATTAGGAACTACAAATGTATATACTAAGGCTTTAGTTTTTATAGTGGATCGATTAGTCGAGAACAACTATATTAGATCTTGTTTGACTATAACCTACCTAGTTTGAAGGGATAACAACTCGATTAGACTATAGGGATTCTAGGTTATTGGGTCCAGTATTCGAGTGACAAGTTGCTAGTTTCCAAAGGATTTGTTTAGGTGTAGTTCGCACCCGAGACCTTGGGGGTGAGCCTATTTTCAGAGATCGAGTAAGGGAACATAGAGTACAATTTTGGTTAGCAATAACTTCCAGTCTAACATTTAATGACACATGTTAGATGTTTGAAGAGTTCGTCTAGGCGTAGGTTAGCCTCAACATGTTAGGTTAGTTTATTTTTAGAACCCCAAAATAGGTTCTATAGATCTGAACTTCTTTTCTCAACCATAAGTCTAGGTAGTTTCCAAAACCCCTTTTAGAATTCTCTAGGTTTGATTGCCACCAGATTATTACCTTGTTTGCTTGTTGTTTACTGTTTTCGTCGGCTCTTATTATTGTTTGCTACCAACTACAACCACTCTTTGCTCTCGTCTTAGTTATTATTAACTTTTACTAGTCTGTTTGTGTCAGCAGTTTAGTCTGTGTGGATTCGATCCCTAAGTATTATAGCCACAACATTGATTGTGGTTTTGTTTTATGTTTTATCTTTCTACCAGCTTTAGATCAAGTGTTTAGATTTTCTATTTAATTGCAATCCAACTTCACAAAGTCTAACAAGCCCAAAACAGAAGTTTAGCAAAAGCAAAGATCCATGCCCAAATTAAAGAACCCTAACCCTAGAGCTCACCCAACTTTCCTCAAGTCGTCGTCGCCGTCAACTGACCATTGAACCGCCGGCGCTCATCAACTTTCTCCGTGAGGCCTCGGATCTCGTAGAAATCAGTGACGTAGAGGCAAAGGCCGTTACCCACCATCTCCTAGCGCAAAAACAGGAGGTAACTTGACCAGATAAGAGCATTGTCGTGGAAGAGAGAACCGCCTCCACCCCGAGTCCGCGAAATGGGACACAGCCGGATGAACCCGAGAGGAGGCGGAGTCAACCGATAGGAGCTAGCTACGCATGGGCTGAGGGATTCACCGTCGAAGAACTTGCCGACCACAGACCCCGCAGTCGCGCCGAGCACAAAGAGCAGCGAGGTTCACCCACATGCAGCGGTGATGAAGACTGGGAGACTCCATCACCGATCTAAGACCGAAGACAAAGGAAAAGACAAAGTCATCAGAGCACGAGCGAGTTTCACGACAGAGGTCAAGAACGGAAGACATCCGACCACCGAAAGGTGAACAGATTTGCTAAAGGGCTCCCACCGTCGTTGAAACTGAGGTTGGAGGCTGGAGAGGGGAGAAAAAGACACGCGGAGCACGTAGGTCGGACCAGAAGACGCCAGACTTGAAGCTCTGCCACTCTGCTTCTTCTCGCCGGCGAAAACCCTAGAGGCTTCTCGAGAGAGAAAGAGAGAGAAGTAGGAGCGAAGAGAGAGGTTCCTTGAAGCTTCCTTTTTAGTTGCAAGTTTTTTCTCTGAAATTTCTTTCGCCCTCACCTTATCGTCCTAAATCTTTTTCTCCGGTTGGTGAAACGGTGTTAGGCAACCTAATTTTAGGTCTCCTCCACTTAAACCAGTTCACATATCTGGATGAGAGCTCATCAACTCTTCTTTCCTCTTTTTGTTCGTCTCAAAAAAGTCGATTGTACCAGTTCAAACTTTTTCATCGGGTTTCCAACTTCTTTTAAATTCTTGTCATCAAGGAGTTAAGATTTCTTTGTTGAAGTCTTCTTATTACCAAGCGAAGCTTGTGATTTTGGTTTAAGAGATTAAGTTTTATTATTGCAACTAAATATTAAGTTTAAATCCATAGATCTTTTTGTTTATTTTCCTCGTTGGAACTTTTTCTCTGAAAAAAATATAACATAAGCAAATGTACTTTCATAAGCGGATCCACCAGTTTCAGCTCTGCCTTCGCTTTCGTCTTCGCTTTCGCCTCCATCAGAATCTACGCCTCCACCAGCTTCAGTTCCGCCTCTGTCAGCTTTGTCATAAGCTCCAATACCAGCTTATTATCAGCTCCGACTACACGCACAAAAGTGCCTCCTCGAGTTTGAATGTCGTCGGGTTGAACAAGAACAAATCTACCTCTTTGACCTCTCACTTCGCCTCGCCCTCCTCGACCTAGCCCTCTGCCCCTTCGACCTCAGCAGAGACCTCCACCGCAAACTCGAACTCTTCTGCGAACCGACATCGATGTTTCACCATCTCGTCACAAACTGAATTAAACACCTTATACAGGTCCAATTTTTTCACCTCGTCTAAAGGGGACTCTGGGAACTGGAAGCTTTGTCTTTGTTTTAGGCAGCATTCACACTTGCCAAAGAACAATCGCCAAAGAACAATCGCCTTCTTCTTAAGAGAGGTGATTAAAACTCGATTTATGGTTCAATTTGGGGATTTTTCACGAAGTAGAATAGATACAAACGAGGTTGTTTTGTTTAACAAAATGACGTAGTATCGATTAATAGGTGCATTAATAGGACGCTTCGGAGGGGCCAGCCCGAGGAAAACGAACCCTGGCGAGATATGACAGAAACGAGAAAAGACTAGAGAAACGAAAGAAGCTTACTATTCGAGAGAAATCCCCATCTCACTAGGATTCACTCGTACATGAAGAAGATGACCGTCACGGAGAGGAGAGACCACCATCGTCGAGCTGAGGAGTCGCCGGAGAAAAGAGTGCTGGTCAAGGAAGCAGATGGAACCGTCGAGTTTAGCTAAACCTAGAATTAGCCAACTTTGTCTCCAAAGTAGGGTGCCTATCACGTTTTCATTTTGTTTCATTGATATTCATAAGTTGAAATGAATAATTGTGCTCAGTCAACTAATAACTATTTCTTCATTCGTGAGAAGAATTTTTTGCCAGTATTAGGTATGACTAGTTGACAAACAAAAAAAAAGTATGAATAATGTACATAAACTATCAAAAAAGGTTCATCTGTATTGTCCTTGCAAATGGATTATATAGAATAAGGAAGTTTTTTAGTTATTACCAATTCAGTTCTCTAGTTGTATAGTTTTTATGAATCAATCATCATAATGAATTATATGATTTTTGTTTGAGATGAACATCAAGTATTTTAAAGTTCACCTGATGAACACTTTTTAAGAAATTCTACACTATATATACATCTATTAAGTATTAATGTCTAGACATTTGTATAAAACCATTTAACTTCTTTCTTCTTAAGAGTATGGATGGCATGATAAAAAAATAGGAATAACCTTTAAACCTGTTTATGGGTTCCATCCAAAAGAATTGTGTCTTTCTACTGTCTATTTAAACAACTATTTTCTGGCCTTTTCACCTGAAAAAGAATGAATAAGACTCGGGGTTAATGCACCTAATGATCCTGAAATATAATGAAATCAATGTAAGTGACTAAGAGAGTGTTTGAAACCTACCTTGTTATCAATGAGTTTCACCAGTCATGGTTCATCGTTAAAATCATCATTCGCTGAGTTCTCTTGGCAGATGAATGTATTATCCTCAGCAAGATTTAAAACAACAGTAAGATCAGGCTCCCACGCTGTTTTCTCATTACCCTGTTCACTGTTCTCAACATCATGCATCTCTGCACCTTATTCAGTCTCATTACAAAACTGTTCTGCTGCTCCTTGATCTTCGTCCAAACCAGGGGGCTCAACAGTCTTAGGGTCTGAACCTATCTCTATCCCGGTTTGTTTTTCATCCCCACGAGACGCTGCAGTTACAGCTTCTTGTTCCTCTGTTTGCTCTGCAGTTTCTTTCTTTGGCCTCTTCCATTTTTTTGTGGATGAAGTACCATCGTCCTCAAAATCTTCTTCTTCTCTGTCTCTGTGTAGGTACACCCACAGTTTCCTCTCTGAATCATATTGAACACAAGGATCCCGCTCATAGTGCAAACGATCCAAGGCCCCGCTCACAACTTGATTCACTTGTGCATCACCCACATCCTCCACAACATACTGCGAGTCTCTTATTAAGGTACAAACATCAGCTCTTGTTCCAATACTACTAGGCAATCTGGCGGCAGCATCTCTCACAAGACACAGAATTGTGACGTGTGGCGGTCTCTCACGTTTCAACATGAAATGATCCCGAGCTTTAGAGGTTGGCTTCCCTCCGCCTCTTCTCAGTGGAGCAACAATCGACTTCTTACCATCAGCAGCTGTGTACACGAAGGCTCTATCTGGAATTGAGTACCTCAGAAACTCCTCTTTGCGGTAATAAGCTCTTGCCTCTTCAGAACTCTGGGAAATCGTGCTAAGGCTCTTTTGGGCTCTCAGATCCTTAAACCTTTCTTTCTCGTCAAGATTACACTGCATCAGTGACAACGGTGGTTCAGGAAGACTTCCTATTTGCTGAAGAGTCTCCTGGCCATTTTTCAGCCAATTTGCAAATGAATCAACCAATTTGACAAGCATCTTGTGCGGGAGACCCCATGCTTCAGGTGATGTTACCTCTTCATCAGTCTCTTGATCAGAAGGACGGAGAATAGGACCAATCCAAGACCAGCATTTTGTGGACCTCTCAAACATTACAAGTGGCTTCCAACCCTTTGCCCCTAAGGGCGAAGTTTTTGAGGAAAAGATTTTCATAACCCCTCTAATCAAATCCTGAAGCGGCTCTTGTGTCTCAAGGATACAAGGATCTCCTGGGTTTGATTTCACGCAGCTAACAATCTCCTGGATAGTTAGGGATGGTAACTTTCCACTTCCCTGATCTGGTGACTTGTTATCCTCTAAATCCTTGGACATGGAAGCACCATTTTCTCCAGTTTCATCTTCTGCATTCTCCACAGTCGAAGGTTTGCTAACATCTAATGAATCCTCAAGACGCAAACTTATCATTTCCGTACGCACTGCTGACAGAAGGTGTATAATGGAGAAAGAGAAGCCAGTGTGAACTGTTGGTGTGATCAACATAAATGGCTTCTTCTGCGGCTTAGTTTCCACCTCTGCTTCACTTTCTCCCTTCCCTGCTTTCGGTATTTCAGAGGTTTCCAGATCAAAATCAACCTCCATTTTCTTCTTACCCTTTCTTTTCGAGGCAATTATATCACCGACCGGCTGTTGAATATCAGAATATAGCTGCAGATTACCATTATCTTCCTTCTTCTCCATGTCCATCAAAGACTCTCTAACCTTCGTCTTTTTCGATCCAGAACCGCAAGTAACCAACAACTTGGCCTCTTCATCACCACTATTACCATCTCCCTCATAGACCTGATATTTTTTACTATGTCGACCCCGGGCACTCTCATTAACAAATGTCTTAATCTCAGGTGATTCGTCATCTCCATCAAAGCCTCTTTTTCTCCCATTTGGTCTTGCAGATGGTCTTTGTCTATCAGTCATTTGCTCTCTTCTCTGGCTATTCTTGTTTAGCCTGAGAAACTCCGTCATGTTGTCTCTGTTTTTAAGCTCACTCAAGCTTGTGTTAGGGTCATCTTCAAAATCTCCAGAGGAAAAAATATTTAAGGGAGTCCTGTCACGCATCTTACCCTTCTGTTTTGCCTTGACGGAGTGCCTCTCTAACCCTGTTGCATAGCCTGTGTTTAAGTATTTCAAGTAAGTATTAGGTCCATCAAGCAATTCATTCTCCAGCATAACTTTCCTTCTGGCTTTGCTCTTTTTACCATCTTGCCCGGATTTGAGTACTGGAAAATGAGAATTATTCATCCCACCAACAGAGACACATGACTTGTTCCGCATAAAGTGATTTCTCTTCTCCTCATCATCATACCCCTCAGATGAATCTGACTCTGTATCATCACTTCTCATGAACATCCTGCTATCTCTGAATGCTGTAATACCAGACCTCGCATTTGGTACGACATTCACCCTAATCTTTTCGTGTACTTGGTTCCCACCAAAATCAGAATTTAAGAACCTCTCATTCATTTGTTCCATAGAAGCTCTATAAGATCTCAAACTGGTATCAGGTGAGTCCCTCTCAGACTTCAATTTTTTGCGTTTACTATTGAAGTCACCAGATATATATCTCAGATCAACAGTAAAGCCATCTCCATGATTCTTCCCATGCCGATATAAGTCACCACGAAGGTCTGCCAGACTACCTTTTACAGGCTTCATCTGATCTGCAAATAAGCGAGGCTGGATATTATTTGCATATTTACTTGATTTTGCAAACTTGCTGTAGGACTGCCTTGATGAATATGGCAGACCCATGAAATCTTCAGAAATTTGTTCTTCGTCTATTGAAAAATTGTGTTTCTTTTCAGGCCTTGCGAATCCAGAATTCTCTCTGGCTACAATATTCCAGTCTCGTCGAGAAACCATTCCAAAGAGTGGATCATCATCATCATCAACATTATCTTCTGATCCAAGAGCCAAACCTGAAGCATACTTCTGCCTAACGAGAGAAGATGTGTTGTACGCAGAGTTCGTACTTAACCCATTATAATCTGATGTAGCAAAAGGAAACTTCAGTGATGCTGCCTTTAGTTTCGACTTTGGTCTACCATATCCATCCTGATCTACAGCCATCACCTGCCGTCGGTCAGGAAATTCCAAACCTGGTTCAACACCATAACCAGAATGACGCACCATTTTGTTTTGCAGAGACTTGCTATCTTTTAGCTTTCTGCTCCAAGGCCCATCAAAAGTTTCCTCCTTATCTGATGAGTCCTCCTCAAAATCTTCTTTTTTCTCTCGCATCAGAGTCTTTTGGCTTTTTACGATATTCAAGACACGTAGCTTTTCACTGATACTGTACCCTTTACAGCTTGCCCAATTATCCCTTGTCTGACAAAGACTCACGACCATGTCATTATGATACTTCCTCAGCGAATGATAATGTTTGGTTCGTAAAAACAAATTACGGCCCTCCAGATAAAGCGTATTCCTCGGCTCGCACTTCCCACCTTTCAACATGTCAAACAGTTTCTTAATCGGACTACCAAAGTGGAAATTACGACCTTCCAAAAGCTCTTTCAAAGTAACCATAAACGTGAGCTGGTCAATGTCAGGCAAATAACTGGCGAGGCTTAGCCTCTCTTCCTCAGTAAGACACTCGTTCCAAACATCAACAGAGAGTATATCTTCAAGAGTACAGACATCATACAATGCAAAAGGAATGCTACAAGTCATGTCCCCAATCTGACAGAACTCAGCACCAGATTCCGCTAATTCAAGCAAATCAAAATCATCAGAGCCTGCACCAGAATCATCTTCGTCAAAATCACCATCACCATCCTCATCCTCAAAATCCACATTAGCCGCCACTGAGTTCTGTCTACGTTGAAGAAGCTCTCCTTCGTAACTTGACATAGATTCGCCACTACCATGAGAATACTCTGGATCAAACCTAGTAACCTTGACGTTACTCTTCTCGATCGCCATCCCACCCAATTCCCAATCAGAGAAACAGCCCTTCAATTCGAAAGTATAGATAACCCTAACACATAACGAATCATAAACACAAATTTAATTTTTTTTAAAACCAATAAAAACTCAGAAATCGAAAAACAGAAGAATTATACACTCTAAAGTACCAATTCAATCATAGATTAAAGATTTTCGTTGAATTAAGATTAAAATACCTAAACTTTTTCTTCTTCCAGAATCGAAACAAAATCGAAGCTTCCAAGAGGTCTCAGCGTAAAGCAAAACTTAACAAGTAGTCGAGGGAGAAAGAGAGAATGGTAGATGAATCTAGAGGAAACCCTAAAGCAGAAAACGTAAAAATAATGCGATGAACTAAAGAGGAGAAGAAGACGGTGACCGAGAGAGAGAGAGTTGAAGAAGACGAAGCTGACGTGGAAGGAAGCAGAGCCGTCAGATTACTGAGGGTTATGTGAAAAGACGAAAAAGGGTAAAGCCACAGAGACTTAGGGCATAGTAGGACGACGAAGAAGAAGGTGAAATTGCGAGAGAGAACGAAAAAAAACGTGTGCAAGAGACGGACCGAGTCAATACGAGTCGACTCAGAGCGAGTCGGCACGAGGAAGAAAGACGTAGCTTTGTGAAGGCTGAAGACTTCAGTGTATTATTATTACTTTTTTAACCGGTGGCAAACTTTATTACGGATGCCATTTTATATTACTTTTGGTGGTCATCACATAAAATATTATGACAATAAAATAACTATGTCTTTTTAATTATTTTCTTTGTAACTAAAACAATAAATACGACTCACTTTATAATATAATTAGAATTGTACTCATATTATATATGGGATGATGTGTTTTAAAATGATAATGTTATAACATTTTAGTTTTATAGAAAACTATATTTTAAAAATTAAATGTGTGATTAATAATTATTAATAAATAATTGTTTGTAAATTTATTAATTAAATTTATAATATTTTATAATATTTTATTTTGAAAAGAATAATAATATTAGTTATATATTGAATTTGGATAATGATTTTATCCGTTGATTAACCCGCTTGACCATTGTATTGAGATAAAATTTTAACAGATTTTTTTATAAAAGTTATTTAAAAACAAGTTTCTAGATAAAAATAGAAATCCAATATTGATATAATTTTACTTACTGTTATATTCATTAGATTTTTATGTACAAAATTTGGTAATAAGAAAATCTCAAATTATATTTTATTATATTTGTCTTGGAAAAAACTTCAAACTGAAACTTTACATATTTATTGACTAATAAGATAATATTCTTTGTTATTATATTTTTGTTATAATTGCATATATCTTGACAAATAAATTTATACTAAAGTTCAATTTATATTTATTTAAACTTGATTATAAATTATTTTAGGAAAATTTCGAAATTTATTTAAATTTATATACTTTTTGAAATATTAAAACATTTTTTTTAGATTTATCTAGGGAAAAGTTTATATAATTTTTTATTTATCTCTATTTAATCTTTATTAGATTTATTTTGATAAAATCTCCAATTATAGATATGTTGTGTTTTTTTATCGCTTTTAGGATTAGTTTTCATTCATTTTCATCCGGTTTTAGCTTGCATTTAGAGTTTTTCTAGGTCATATTGCATTGCATTTGCATATATCAGGTGTGAAGNGCCACACTTTGGAGAACAAGGCATTTCCTGTAAAGCATCTCGGACGGGGAATCAATCAGTCCCGGCTTGCCAGCCCGGGACACTCTCTCTACGTCGACCAGCAACCAGTCC
>OVAU01003655.1:0-10856 GCA_900406315.1 Biscutella laevigata subsp. laevigata
GTTCGACTTTAGGTGATGGTGTTTTAGTGAGTTTAGCTTGTTCGCATACTTCGCATTTATCTTTGCTTGTTTTGCATTTTGGGATAAGGTTAAAATTCATTAATCTTTGTATTGCTTTGTAGTTAACATGACCTAATCGTTCGTGCCATGTATCAAAAGACTCNCATGACCTAATCGTTCGTGCCATGTATCAAAAGACTCAACCAAATAAAGAACTGGGTTTTTCTTATTAATTGAAACTTTTGGAACTACAACATTTTTAGGAGGACGAGAAACTGGTTGGACACATAATTTGACTAGTCCATCCTTACAATAACCCCTACCCACTTGAGTACCATTCTTCTTAATTGCAAGCGTGTCTGCCTCAAGGTAGATCGGAAAACCATGTTTGCTGAACAGAGTTCCAGAAACTAGGTTCTTCCTCATATCTGGTACATGCTTTACATTCTTCAATTTGAGCTCCATTGCAGAAGTCATCTTCAGAATCACATTACCACGATCTACAACCTTTGAGATTGGTTTGTTCCCCATGAATAGCTTCTCGTCTGTTTTGCTTTTCTCATAAGTGTTGAACATTTCTCTATCGTTGTAGATGTGAGTGGTAGCTCAAGTGTCACACCACCACTCATTTAAGTTGTCCTCAACCATGTTGGCTTCAGTAACCACTGCACACAAGTCTTCTTCAGTAAGATTTTCTTGATACCTCTCATTCTTGAGCCTTTTCCGACATTCTTTGAATTTGTGTCCCAAGATGTTGCAGTAGTTGCACCTTCCCTCGAACGTTTCACCCTTTTTATGAAAGTTCTTATTCTTGAGGTTTGGTCCAACAGCTCTCAAAGGTGCAACCGTTTTAGGAGGGTTAGCACGAGGGTGTCTTATAACAGGAGCGTATGCATTGGCTTGAGGGTAGGCATTGGCTTGAGGGTAGGCCTTAGCTTTTCCCTTTCCTTTGTTCTTTGTTTCAGCCACGTTCACGTTATGCTCCTCTACTCGGGACCTATCAGTGTGTCGGTTTCTTGCTTCCCTCTGAAGTTTTCGGACAAGGTCTTCAGGAGACATCCTCTTCTTCTTGTGCTTGAGGTAGTTCTTGAACGTTAACTAGCTTGGAGGGAGCTTTTCCATGACAACGTTTACCAGGAATAACTCACATAGTTTCATACCTTCAGCTTCACATTCATGGAAAATCATTTGTAGGGCTTCAACCTGATCCATGATAGGTTTTGTGTCCACCATTTAGAAGTTGAGGAGGTTCTCTGTTGCAAAATTCTGACAATCAGCATCTTCAACTTTGTACTTGTGATATAGAGTTCTCCAAAGCTCTTTTGCCGTGAGAATTTTGTCATAGAGGCCAAACAATGGGGGAATCAGATGTCCCAAGATCAAGCCCCTGCATAGGAAATCTAAATGCTTCCAAGTGTCTATGGTAGATAGAGTGTGGGGATCTCTAGCCATCTCGATAGGAATAAGAGGGTTTTCCTCTGTGATGAACATGTCCATCCTCAGATGTTCTAGGTAGAAAGCATCCTCTTTTGCCAATGCTTAAAATTCTTCCCATTGAATTTCTCTGGAACGAGACTTTCCACAAGAGCATTCGTGATGACTTGAGGAGTTGCCTGTTGCGCAGCTGGAGCTGGAATACTCGTACCGCCAGTTTGATAAAGACCATCTCCGAAAGTGAGGCGACATGTGGGGTCGATGCCTCCTGTCGTTGTCTCATTTCTCAAGTTTGTATAAACTCTCAAGCTTGTATCAGTTCCTTTTAAAATTGGAGGATCAACCTAGGGAACGTTCTTGGGAGTCTGATCTTCGGTAGTCATCATGTATACCACAAATAAATCTGATAAGAAATGCGATTAAAAAGAAAAAAATAGTAAAAAAAAATCGCGTAAAAAATCCCGTTGTTTTTCAGTTTCAGATCTGAAAATCGTGTTGTTTTCTGATCTGAAAATTCGCGCTGTTTTTCTGTTCTGATATGAATGTCGCGCTGTTTCAGATTATGATCTGAACGTCACAGTGTTTGCGATTCTGGGCCTGAACAACGCGCTGTTTTCTGTTCTTATTTGAACGTCGCGTTGTTTTGGATTCTGGGACAGAACTACGCGTTGTTTTCATTCTGAATCTGAACTACGCGCTGATTTGGAAGATGGGTCTGAACTGCATGTTGTTTTTAAATCTGTGTATGAATAGCACGCTGTTTTCGATTCCAGTTCTTCACACGATGTTTTGATCCAAACTCCAAACTGCATGCTGTTTTGGATTCTGAGCAAAAAGGGCACGCTGTTTGTTTTGCAATTAAAAATTGCGTTTGCAGAATCGCGATTTCAATTCGCATTTTCAATACCGCGTTTGCGGGTTTCTGTACTGCTTTTAGTGGGTTTTAGTACACCACGTTATGTGGGTTTTGATTTTGGGACTTGAAATGTTTTTGAAATTTCGGTTAAGATTAAAACCCGGTTTGAATTTTTGAAAAAACCAAAAAACCCAATTTGCAAAACACGTTTTCTTAAACACGGTAATGGAAATCACAGTATTTGAAATCCCTTTTGCAAAATCGATTTTGAAAATTGTATTGAAGAAAACCGATTTTTGCAATCTGATTATAAACCAACAAATACACGTTTATAAATCGATTTTGAATATTTGAAAGCAAAAATCAAACCCGATTATGAAGACTCTGTTTTCCAAAATCGAGAATCAAATTCGAAAGCAGTAAAAACTTATAAAGAAACGAGTTAAGACTGATAGCTTTAAAAAATTTGGATTAAAATTGATGGATCAATAAAACCAATAAGAGAGTTATGAAAGAAGTAACAAACCCCGAATAAGAGAATAACACGTAGAGAATATGTTTTAGCTCTTTCCTTAACTCATTATATTGTCCCAACAGTGCATCAGTTATTATGGCGAATACACGGTCCAAGAATACAACTACGAGACCTTCCCACTTGGCACGGTGGAAGATCTAACGAACCAAAAGACTATGAACACACTCGATCAAAATTTACGTGAGTATTGGATTGGTGAGAGAGATGATTTGTAGAGAGAGAGAAATACCAAATTGATTTTTCCAACATGAGGCGATCACATATATATAGCAGAGTGGAGAGTAGGGTTTCAGCCAAAGGAGTCTTCACGAGGAGGACTTAGTCTTGGCGAGATTCTCGGAGTGGGCAAGAGAAAATCGGAGTTGTTACAACAACTCGGTTGACATTGAATTTGCATGGGCTTAAGTTAAATCTTGAGCCCATTAAGAGCCTAATGGGCTTTAAGGTTCATGAATTGAAAGGTCCAAAAAGGAGTTATATCTCATTCCCCAAGAACCCCATGAGCCAGAACCGAGCAGGCGGCATGCGCGTGTGGGTCACTCATACCTCTCCCACATCACTTAACCTTGTTAGAGTGAGTAATCATATATATGTATCTGCTTAAGTTCCTCTCTAAGCAATGTGAGACAAAATTCCCTTAGTTTCTTTGTTTTGGATAGTGGGCTAGCAAACCCACAAACTAATTTCACTTCACAATTTGGATTACTTAAACAATCATCTAATGGTCTACTTGATCCATTATTATGTTTAATTATTAGGTCCAACAGTCCCGAACAATTTAGATTAATTAAACAATCATCTAATGGTATACTTGATTCATTATTAAGTTTAATTATTAGGTTCAACAGTCCCGAAGTCCATAACACCTGAAGTTGATCTCCAAACATCCGGGTTAATTCCCAGCAACATTTTATGATTATCTCTCCACGCTTGTTTCCACTCGTGGATGTTTTACCAATAAGGGAGCGCCCTGGGGAATGGAACTTGTTGGACGCGAAAAATTAAACTAAGTTTCCAACTATAATTTTTCTATTAAATAATTTTGAAATTAGTATAAATTTATATTTTAGTTCTAAATTGTTAAATGTATAATATTTATTTTTTACTACAAAAAATCGAAACCAAAATTCGCGTGTATTGGGAGAGAGTTCTCAATATCTTGGACTGCAAGTATGAAGCATCGTGTGGATTGTGTCCTTTATGAATTTTTGTATTTCGTTTTATTAATTGTAGCCTAAAATATTTTAAGTATTTAATATATTTATAATTTTAAATTTATTTATTTAATTTCAAAATTAATATATACCAAGTTTTCCCTGGGAGCTGCCAGATCTAGTCAGACATAATGCTCTCGGCCTGGTTGTTGAACAAGTTCTTCCACCGATACTTATGCCGCCACAGAATTCTTCATCTAGGCTTCCGTGTCGAGAATCAAGACACTTCCTGCGCTACCACACAAACTATCCTGTCTTGACCGACTAAAGTTCGTGTGACGAAGGTTCGACCTATCTTCTATATTTATAAATAATTTAATTATGCATTTTGTTTTAAAGAGTGTTTTTAGTATACGACAATTGTAATAACAATTATACAACCATTGTACGAAATTATACGATATAAAACTGAACTAATCTAATTCTAAACTAATATTTACATAATTAGGTCGGTGATTGAAGGATTTTATAGTGGGTTGGCTTTTGAGTCGTGGAGAAAATGAAAGCTCAAAGGCTTTCTATATATATTGAAATGTTTGACAGAATATTCCATTGGAAACGAAAAAATTGTGCGGACTACTTTTCCGTGTGAAACAAATTCACCTAGATGGAAATTTTTGAAGATATTTTGATGTATATAAAATTTTACGCTGGATAATAGTATTTTACCGAAACTTGAATTTTGATGACTCGAAAATCGTAGTCAGTCGGAATTCCGTAAGAAATTTTTGATGGAATTCCGATGAAAATTAAATTTCACATGGGACATTCAATGTTAACCGAAACTTGTTGGCTGACCAGATTTGTGTTAATTGTAAAAATTGTAGACATATTGATTTAACTAGAATTTGGAGTCATTTTCTCAATACAGGTTTTATGCTGGGTTATAAGATATCATATTAACATGATGAAGATAATCCAAAGATAATAAATTATGGTAACACTATTCAATTGACTAATTTTGAAAATATTGAAGAACCAAATGTAGAATTAGGATAGAAACAATAGATATGTTTAATGAAGTAATGCGTGAAAATGTGACATATTTTGTTGAAGAAGAGCATGTAGCTGAAGAACATAGTGTGGAGCCTAAAGAGTTTGATATATGTTAGATGCTGCAAAACATCCGTTATATTCGAGATGTGGAGAGGGTGTGTCGACAATGTTGGCAACAAGTGGTTTAATGACAATTAAAACATATCACAATTTGAGCGAGGAATGTTGTGATTCGATCATACAATATGCTAGAAGTTTATTGCCGGAAGATAACTTGAAACTGTCATCATATTATGAGACGCATAAACTTGTGAAAATATTAGGATTGCCTTATCAATAGATCGATGTATGTGAGAAGAACTATATGTTATTTTGGAGAGAAAACTCCGACTGTAGCACATGTACGTTTTGCCGTCATCCACAATATGAAGAGAGTGGTGGTAGAGCTCCAATTCCGTATAGGAGGATGTGACATTTACCAATAACAGAGAGGTTGAAGAGGTAATATCAGTTTGAACGAACATCAACTGTTATGAGTTGGCATGCATAACATAGAAAAGATGGGAAAATTGTACATCCTTTTGATGCAAAAACATGAAAACATTTTCAGTCAATGTATCCATTGTTCACATATGAAACAAGGAATGTATACCTTTATTAGCATAAATGGGTTCAACTTGTTAGGGAGTCATGATAGACAAGATTTACTCTGGCCAGCTATTGTAACTCCATACAACTTGCCTCCACCATTGTGCATGAAATGTGAATTCTTATTTCTCACAATTCTCGATCCAGGGCAATACCATTCGAAGAAAGCCCTCGATATATTTTTGTAGCCTTTGCTATATGAGTTACAAATGTTGTGGGAGCATGGTTTTTTTGGTACGATATACTACGAAAAAAATATTATGATGAAGGATGTGCTAATGTGGACAATACGTGATTTTCCGGCATATGAAATGTTATATGGATAGTCAACGACATAAGATTAGCTTGTCCATATTGCCAAGATAACACATGCGTTCCAACTTAAAAACGGATGGAAGACGAGTTCATTTGATTGCCACAAACGCTTTTTACTATATGTACCAAAGTAGTACAACTTTGTTCACAAAAACAAGAAAGTATACGATTCACCACCCCAAAACTCAACGACGAAACATTGCTTGATCAATTTCAAAATTTTGAGGCAGAGATGACAGTAGAATGTGGTTTTCACGGGCATCACCCTGTCGACGGAGTCGGTGCATGACATAACTAGGAAAGAGTATTTTCTGGGATTTACCATATTAGAAAGATCATTTGATAAGACATAATCTAGACGTGATGCATGTTGAGAGCATCTCCTGAAAGGAACTCCGTTTTAGAGTTTACAAAACTTTATACTTGAAGTTTAGAGGTATTATTCTCCAAAAGCTAACTTCAAAAGTATTTTTAATTATTTTTAATACGGTCCTTATATTTTTCATAATTAAGTTAAATTCAAAAAACTTTTATAAATCACTACCACATATGCTAAAATATTACAAAATATCAATTAATAAAATATAACACTAAAATATAAAATTTTACATAGAAATACGTAGTTAATTAAAATTAATAGCAAAATACATAAATATTTCATACATTTATAAGAACATATTTATGAGTAAACTTAAGTTTCCACATTATATCACATCATTTTCAAGTTCTTAATTAATTTGAAGTGTAAAAGTTAATTTCCAAAAACAGATTTGAAATATTTATGATATACAATTTTTAAGGATTAAAAATGATAAACAACAAAATATTTGTGAACCATAAATATGATGTGTAACGGTAAGGACCAAAATGTAAATAAATACATGAAACTTCAAATTTGAAGTTTGAAATTCCTTTTTGGAGAGCAAAAAACTTCAAATATGAAGTTATAAAGAATATTTTGGAAATACTCTGAGAGGAACATTTTCGATAACATCATGAACATTGTTTTTAATGTGAATGGAAAGATAAAGGATAACCTGAATTATAGATCGGATTTTTCAGATATATGTTCTTGTTCCGCATTCCATATTCACAACAAAGGAAAATTACATGTCCCTTACTTTCGCTTAGATGGGGGTGTTGGAGCTAAAATTGGATCATTAAACTGATCCAATTATTTTAAGCCCAATAGGGAATCTGGCCCAAAATTGGAGTAATAATTGCGACATTAAATGAGCCAAAATATATTGTCAAGAATGGAGGCTATAAGAGGAGGGAGAGAGCTTGAAGAAAGGTTCAGTTCTTTTTTTTATAGAAAAAGTTATAGAAAAATCTATGTGATTTTCTCTCATTTATATCATACACACATTCTTACTTTTTGTTATTCATACTTTTATTCCTTGATCTCGACCTGTTTTTATTATAAAATTGTGAGTTTGATATATTTGGATCTTGCTCCCTCAATTTGGCACCGTCTGAAGGGAAGAGAAGAGATAATCTCTTACTAAGAGTTTGTAGTCATTTACAATATGAGGATGTTGTTGAGCGGAGATAATCAACCTGACGCCCTGGACGCAATCAAGATGCTATTGGAGGATCTAAAAGCGAAAGCTGACAGACAGCAAGAATCGAACGACTCACTCATTGCGCGTTTTGACCAGCACGAAGAGCATGTAGATGTGCAACTTAACAGTCTGACTGAAGCGCAACACGTCATCAAGGCGTGAGTGAATTCGATGTCGGCCTCAGAGCCACAAATTTTCCAGGCAGACGCAAGCTTGCTAGCTCGTACTCGAGTGGACGTCGCTCCAATTGTGCCCACCGTTGTTTCAAGGAGGGCACCCAATTCTGATCCGCTCTCCACCCCATTTCTCAATTTGGGTCAAATTCCTTTAATTCATGGATCGAGCTCTGACCGAGCCTTGGGGCTCGCGATAGATCCAATTTTGCAAACTCAACAACAGTCGATTCCGGCCCTTAATGATCAAAATCAAGCCGACCAAGAAAATTTACCTCGCCCTGAGAATGAAAGCGATCAAGCCGCTACCCAGCGAACTCCGCACTCAACGAGGATCGGCTCCGAATTTAATGCTGAACAAACTCGGATTCCGCGAGAGAACACATAGTATGAAACCCTAAAAATCTCTCGACAGGACCAACACAAATATTTTAGTTATGAGCTCTAAAGTTCATAAGGCGATTAATGTTGCGCCTGAAATTGATCGGGTGATCGAAGAAACTCAGAGAACACCATTATTGCATCAAATCACCGACATGCGAGTAAAAGACACAGGAAAATTGAGACTCCCGATATTCGAGGGATGCTGAAATCCTAGAGCATACATGACCACATTTTAGGTCGCAACTACACACGCTCACTTCACCAACAAAGAAAGAGATGCAAGACCCGAGTTAAATGTTGATCCAACGTTTAAACCAATTAGGCAAAAAAGACGAAAGCTCTGACCCGAGAAATCTCAAGGCGTAAACGATGAGGTAGAAGGGTTACTTAAGAATGACTCCATTCGAGAAGTAAAATACAATGGCTAGCTAATCTTGTAGTTGTCAAAAAGAAGAACGGGAAGTGGTGCGTATGCATCGATTTCACTGATTTAAACAAAGCATGTTCGAAGGATAGTTTTCCCCTTTCCCACATCGATAGGATCATGGAAGCAACCTCGAACCATCACATTCTTTCTTTTATGGATGCATTTTCCGGGTATAACCAAATATGCATGAACCCCGACGACGAGGAAAAAACTTCATTTTTGACAGATATGAGAATTTCTTGCTACAAAGTCATGCCCTTTGGGCTGAAAAATGCAGGGGCACTATCAAAGATTGGTGAACAAAATGTTCAAACAAATCGAAAACACCATGGAGGTGTATATTGATGATATTTGGTCAAGTCGTCTTTAGCAGATGACCACATCACGCATCTGCGAGATTGCTTTGAACTATTGAACCAATTTGGAATGAAGTTAAACCCAACAAAGTGTTCATTTATCGTAATTTTTAGGATATTTGGTCACAAAGAGGGGAATCGAGGCAAATCAAAACCAAATAAACGCCTTGCTAATGATGTCATCTCCCAAAACAAAGCGCGAGATTCAACGACTTACATGATGGATCGCCGCCCTCAATTGATGCATCTCCCGCTCGATGGATAAACTCCCATTCTTCAACTCGTAATAAAATAACCAAGCTCGCATCTTCCACGTCCAGCACGCCAATAAAAAACAGCTTGGATTCGTTAATCCAGCTCGTATACCATGAATAACATAATTCGCTAAGATTTGTAATCTAGCTCGTTGTTAAAAAAGGTTATTGTCATTTTTGAGATCGGGTCGATATCATCATGCTCAGCTCTAAAATTCTTTATAAAATAACTAAGCTCGGATCTTCTAAGTCCAGGATGCAAAAAAAAACCAGCTCGGATTAGATAATCCAACTCGTAGACCATGAATAACATAACTCGCTAAGATTTGTAATCTAGCTCGTTGTTTAAAAAGTTATTTTCATTTCTTAGATTGGCTCGTGTTCATCATGCTCAGCTTAAAAACTTTTAATAAAATAACTAAGACTGGTTTTGCAAAATCCTGCACATCTATAATCCTCAAATGTCTGCTTGGATTCAATAATTCATCTCGCAAACAACAAATAAGAAGACTTAACTGAGATTTGTAGATATAGCTCGTTGTTAAGAAGGTTATTTTCATTTTGAGATTAGCTCGATATCATTCTAAGTTCTAAAACTCTTAATAAAACTAGGGATTATCTCGCACTACGCGCGGATTTATTATTTAAATATTTGTCATAAATGAATAGACAAATTTTTCTTTTTTTTTGTAATGTAATAATATATAACACCAAAAAACGGTTTTACAGGAAAACCTGCTATAAGCTAACTACTTTTTTATGCTTATCTATTTAATTATAATATAGTTTAATTATAATATAATTTATATAAAATTCAATAAATTTGATATTATAATATAATAATATTTATATTTTTTACTTTAACCTAATGTATTCGATTTCACATATATTTCACAATTTGTTTCTTTTAATATTTATATTGTTTACTAATTTTAGCACATGGAAATTTTCACCATTCTTCAAATTTTAGCGATTGGTCAAAAAGTTAAAATCGTATAAATTTCGGCATTATTATTGGAGTATGAACGAAATTTGGCATAATACAAACCTAAACCATATTAAAATATTTGAATTACCTAGGATCCTATAAATATGAGGTCAAAAGACCGGAAACTTGAAAGACTTGAACTTTACTCTATCTAAAAACTTACACGCCCTATCCCACCATTTAACATATTTTTGGTTGAATTATTAAACTTAAAGCTCAAAAAATAAATATGAAAACACATAGGACTGAAATTTGGTGTGAAATAAACCTTTGATCCATTAGCTTACATGATAAATCACATCTAAGAGTTAACCTCTATGGAATTAGTTTTTGCATTTTACACACAGTACTTCCCATCATGATACATTTAAGAATTATTATACAATTAGTATGTTGATATAATATTCTCTATACATCCACTCTTACCAATATGATCATTTTTTGCAATAATTTGAATTGATTTTACATACAAAACATATGTTATGAACCAATGCATATTTTATATTCTATACATGGCCAAATTTGTAGATACTTCGTGGCTACCTTAGACAAACCTTTTTATTTAGTTTTTCAGTTTTTTTTTCGAACATTTTATCGAAATTAATTAACTGAAATTTCAATTTGATTTAGGTATTTATATGTTTTTACTATAACTAAGTAATTTTTCCAGTTAATCTATTCTATTAAAACATGGTTTATCTACTTAAAAAA
>OVAU01003656.1:0-10855 GCA_900406315.1 Biscutella laevigata subsp. laevigata
AGTGTTTCGCTTTACAGTTTATTGAATCCGATTTTACACTCATACAATGAAGGTGTCCTCAGGACAAGGAATCGTTAAACCTCCCATTGGATGATCGAATCCAAACTCTTCCTCGGATTTAACGAGAAGAGCTTGAAACGAAGGCTGGCTCAAGTATGAGATCGGCACCAAATATCTCTTCTTCTGACTTTCTCCTACGTACACTGCAAGAAACCCTTTTGGCACCGTGGAGGAAGCCCTTTTGATCAAAGAAGCTGCTGCAGTGGAGCGGCTTAGGATCTTCTTGGCACCCAATAGACTTCTCACCAAAGCCATCTCTATATTCTTTTATCTGAAAATCTGACTTCCTTTTGAAGGATTTGGAAATGTATGAAAGTCTTTGATTGCTTATTGTTGGTTGATGATAGAAAGAATATGTTATGTGCTTATATATAGAAAGATCAATGAATGAGTTGAAAACTCTCTGGATAGTCATGGAAGCTTGTGGTCTTGAAGCGTGGGACAGACTAGAACACTGCTTCACATGGTTCTGTCTTTAGCATATGGAAGTTTTCTACTTAATAGTTTATACATATCTGTCTTGTCTCTCAGTGTTTTAGGTAAGAGATGTTATTGTCATTTCTTTTCAAAGAGATGTTGTCCCACACTCAATTATTTATTCCACTACCGGTCAAAAAGGGTCGCTTGAATAACAAGGAACATGTTGTTCTGTTGTTGAGAAACTCATGTTCCCACTTTAAGCTCATGCTAGCTCCACTTAATAAGATAGAATAGCTAGAGTCATGACAGAATCTGAAGAACATAAACTTGCAGGTCATTATTATAGACGATAGCATCTCTTACCTAACAAACATTTAGTAAACTATCCCTCGTGAATTTCATATGTGGTTTGTTTTGAGTTTCTTGTCCCACACTCAATCAATTGTTCAACTCAAGACAGATTTGTATTAACTTTCAATCAGAAAACTTCCATATGCTAAAGAGACAGAACCATGTGATGCAGTGTTCTAGTCTGTCCCACGCTTCAAGGCCACAAGTTTCCAAGAGTGTTCATAAAGTTTTCAACTCATTCATTGATCTTTCTATATATAAGCATGTTACATGTTCTTTCTATCATCAACCAACAACAAGCAATCAAATACTTTCATACATCTTCAAAAGCTTCAAAAAAAAAGAATTCAGATTTTCAGATAAAAGAATATAGAGATGGCTTTGGTGAGAAGTCTATTGGGTGCTAAGAAGATCCTAAGCCGCTCCACCACAGCAGCTTCTTTGAGCAAAAGAGCATCCTCCACGGTGCCAAAAGGGTTTCTTGCAGTGTACGTAGGAGAAAGTCAGAAGAAGAGATATTTGGTGCCAATCTCATACTTGAGCCAGCCTTCGTTTCAAGCTCTTCTCGTTAAATCCGAGGAAGAATTTGGATTCGATCATCCAATGGGAGGCTTAACGATTCCTTGTCCTGAGGACACCTTCATCACTGTTACTTCTCGGCTCCAGTGATGAAGATCCAAAATTTGGTTCTCGTAGTTAGAAATAGATTCATTCATTGTAAATACATGAGATTCTTTTACCTTTCTTCTTGAAATAGCTAGTTGTTCTGTAAGTTTTGAAAGTGGTTGCCATTTTCTATATAATAGACAAGATCATGATTCATATATGTCCTGAAAAAGAACAAATTCTTCATATCATCAACAACAAGCAATCCAAATTCCTTCGCAAGTCTCTCCTTTGACTTTGTAGTTGGCACAAAGCCATCAGAAACTCTCTTCTTGTAGACCAAACTTTCAACTAATTTCCTTGATTAATCTACGTATGTTCCGACACAGAACAAACTCTTCATATCATAAGAGAACAAGCAAACCACAAGCTTGAATAATTATCTTTATAAAACACAAACTTTCAAAAACAAGAAATAGCTTTGATGGGAAGGCTTATGGGTGAGAAGAAGCATTTTAGACGCCTCAGTGGACGGTGGAAACTCAAGGTTGCTCTTGCACTTGTCTTAATTTGCACCTAAAAATTTCTCAGTTCTGTTTATAAGCCTTTGTCCAAAAATGGTATTTATATAACAATCTTTAGCTAAGTACTTTGGTGAAATTTAGTTCTGCAATAAGATCACTGTGATTGTAATCTTTGTGTTAAGCTAACAGAAGAAATAAGGATGATTAAGCTTTTCTTAGAAGACTTTTTGCTATTTGCAGTGAAACCATTGTTTTTTCACCCAAAAAAGGAGATTCAAATTGAGTTTTGTAACCACTTGCAACTCTTTTCTCACAAAGAGGGAAAAGGTTGACCTATTTACATTGAATAAGTCTATCTCTAACTCAGGGAAAAATAATATTAGATCTCTCTTCATCGTTGGAGTAGAGAAGTCACACTGATGAAGGTATCTTCAGGACAAGGGATCGTTAAGCCACCCGTTGGATGATCAAACCCAAACTCTTCCTCTGCTTTACTGAGAAGCGCTTGAAACAAAGGCTGGCTCAGGTATGAAACTGGAACCAAATATCTCTTCTTCTGGACTTGGTCCTCGCCAACGTACACCGCAAGAAACCCTTTTGGTGTTGTACCCGTTAAGGAACGGCTCAGAATCTTCTTTGCTCCCAAAAGACCTCTCATCAAAGCCATTTCTAGTCTCTGAAAATCTAAACTGAAGATGAATCGAGGATATAACAAGTTTTATGCTCAAATCCAAGCTTTAAATTGCTTTACTACTTGGTGATGTGAAGAGTTGATTATGTTTCTGTATGTATAAATAGATCAATGAAGGAGCTAAAACCACCTTGGAACCATTGAAACCGTGGGACATATAAGAACAGAGTTTCACATGGCTTTGTTTTCCAGATACGATTTATGACAATTGACTAGTAATGCAAGCTAATGAGCACTACTATAGCACAAGGCTTTGTATACTCAATGTCTGTGGTGGGACCTTAAGTTGCCTACCAAGAGAACAAGAATGACACTATCTCATGTGATGAGGCTTAAATCTGATTGAAATGTAAGCGCGACTAACCTATCAAGCTGTCACCTTCATGTGGATACCTCTGCCAAAAACTTCAGCTAACTTCATCGAACCACCACCATCAGGGGACCATCCGATGGGGCCTTCGTTGATCAAAATGTTGGGAAAGACTTAACAAAGCATGTGTCAGTACATATTAGCTGAGCTTCTCTGAGCCAAAGGAAGATTCATTAGGCACACGGTATATCTATAAGTAGAAGCTCCTAAACCCTTAAAAGTCTTAAACCACACAAGAATTGCAAATGGTAGTTTTCCTCAATTCGACCAAACTTGTTGATCTGACAGACAGATATTTTGTTGAACTGAGGAGTGAAAGAGGGAAATGCCATGAGCGAACGAAGACGAGAGAAATAGAAAATAAGGAGAAGAGATCTGACCGAGAAAGAGAATAGTGGTTAAGAAAAAGTCAAAACATATATAAAAAGTCAAATAAAAATGTTTCCTTTTAGTTTACGATCCGAGTGTCGCCTTTCTCCATCTTTGGTTTCTCTCTTTCTGTCTCTCCCACTAGAGCCATGGACGAGAGCCAAATCGCTTCACTCCTCAAATCATCGGATCTCTTTCCAATTCCTCAAGGCGTCAAGCTATCGTACGGAACGGCTGGGTTCCGAGGCGATGCAAAATTTCTAGAATCAACAGTCTATAGAGTTGGGATTCTTTCATCTCTCCGATCGCTCAAGCTTGGGTCAGCGACCGTTGGACTCATGATTACAGCGTCGCACAATCAAGTCTCCGACAATGGCATTAAGGTCGCAGATCCATCAGGGGGTATGCTTTCTCAGGAATGGGAGCCTTTCGCCGATCAGATCGCGAACGCGTCTTCTTCTAGAGAACTCGTCTCGTTGATTAGAGAATTTTTGGAGAGGGAAGAGATTATAATTGGAGAGAAGAATAAGAAGAAGGGTGCAGAGGTATGGTTAGGAAGGGATACTAGACCTAGTGGTGAATTGCTTCTCCGAGCTGCGGAATCGGGAGTTTGCTCGATTTTGGGATCTGTTGCTATTGACATGGGGATTTTGACAACTCCACAATTGCATTGGATGGTTCGAGCTAGGAATAAAGGTCTCAAGGCAACTGAGAATGATTACTTTGAGAATCTCTCCACCTCATTCAAGTGCTTGATTGATCTGATCCCAGTTACCGGAAACAACAAGTTAGAGATGAACAAATTGATTGTAGATGGTGCTAATGGTGTCGGTGGACTCAAGATTGAGACTCTAAGAGGGTCTTTGAACAATCTAGATCTTGAGATTCGTAACACAGGAAAAGATGGTGGTGTGCTTAATGAAGGTGTAGGTGCTGATTTTGTGCAGAAAGAAAAGGTTGTGCCTTTAGGTTTCGGGTCAATGGATGTTGGAATGAGGTGTGCGAGTTTGGACGGTGATGCCGATCGATTGGTTTACTTTTACATTCCTTCAGAATCTTCTTCTGGAAAGGTTGAGCTACTCGACGGAGACAAGATTCTTTCTTTGTTTGCTCTCTTCATCAAAGAGCAACTAAACTCTCTCGAAGAGAAGCAGACACGTCTTGGTGTTGTGCAGACAGCTTACGCGAATGGTGCATCCNGACGGAGACAAGATTCTTTCTTTGTTTGCTCTCTTCATCAAAGAGCAATTAAACTCTCTCTCGAAGGGAAGCAATCTCGTCTTGGTGTTCGGCAGTCAGCTTACACAAATGGTGCATCCACNGTTGGGTTTAGATGTTGTTTTCGCAAAAACTGGGGTAAAGCATTTACACGAGAAAGCAGCAGAGTATGATATCGGAATCTACTTTGAGGCTAATGGCCACGGGACCATACTCTTCTCGGAATCTTTCCTCTCTTGGTTAGTTTCCAAACAAAAGGATCTCTCAGCCATAGCTCAAGGTGATTCTGAAGAGTACAAAGCGGTTTCTAGACTAGTGGCAGTGAGTAATCTGATTAACCAAGCTGTTGGTGATGCTCTAAGTGGACTGCTCTTGGTTGAAGTGATTCTGCAACACATGGGGTGGTCAGTACCGAAGTGGAATGAGCTATACAAGGACCTTCCTAGTAGACAGATTAAGGTCGAAGTTCCAGACAGAACAGCGGTTGTGACCACACCCGAAGAAACCAAGGCTCTGAGACCCTTCGGGATTCAAGATGCCATTGATGCTGAAATCAAGAAATACATGCGGGGGAGAGCTTTCATAAGGCCATCAGGTACAGAAGACGTGGTGAGAGTATATGCAGAAGCATCCACAGAAGAAGCTGCTGAGTCTTTGGCTAATTCTATGGCTCAGCTCGTCAAAAACTTCCTTGATTCAAGCTAAAGATCCATCTGCAAGAGTATGTTAGTGTGAGATCTTCTTACTGCTTCTTATTTCAACTCTCAGCTTTCACATCTAATGTATAACCCAAATGACATGTTCTCTTGTCTTTCCTGTTCTGTATCTTGTGATTTACTTTTTGTCTCTTCTTTTCCCTCTCTTCATTGTAGTCCAAAACATAGTTTTTTTCCTGAAAAGAACCCGTAAAACCATTAATGTTTTTCTCTCTAGTTAAGCTCTAAGACCAGAATATTTGTCTCCAGCAGTGACTTCATCACCACCCCATCATGAACACATATTCAATTTGGGCCATAGAATCTTCTTCGACTTATAACCTCAATGTGATCTTCTATTTGTGGATATCATCAAAGAACAACTTAACCAGTGACAGAGACTTGTTGTTCTGTTGTTGAGAAACTTCAGGTCCCCACTTTAAGTCCAAATTAAATCTATTTACACCACAAAGAATAGGATCATCACAGAACATGAAGAACAGAAACTTGCTTGTCTTTATTATTGACAATAGCATATCTTACCTAAAAAACATTGAGAAAACAGTCCCTTGTGAATTGCATTAAACTAAACTTCTCCATATGCGAAAGACAGAACCATGTGAAACTCTGTTATAGTCTGTCCCACGGCTTCAAGACCACAAGTTTCAAAGATTATTTAGAGAGGTTTCAACTCATTCATTGATCTTTCTATATATATACACACATAACCTATTCTTTCTATCATCAACAAACAACAATCAACAACTTGAATCCTTTCAATCATCTTTCAAAAGCTTCAAGAGAATTCAAACTCCCAAAAAAAAAAAGAAATAGAAATGGCTTTGCTGAGAAGTCTATTGGGTGCGAAAAGGATTATTGGCCGCTCTGTAACAGCAACACCCACAACAAGCAAAAGGGTTTCCTCGGTGGTGCCAAAAGGGTTTCTTGCGGTGTACGTCGGAGAGAGCCAAAAGAAGAGATATCTGGTGCCACTCTCATACTTGAGCCAACCTTCGTTTCAAGCTCTGCTAAGTAAATCAGAGGAAGAGTTTGGTTTCGAGCATCCAATGGGTGGCTTAACGATTCCTTGTCCGGAAGATACCTTCATCAATGTGACTTCTAGGCTCCAATGATGAAGATCCAACATTTTTCTCTTCTGAGTTAGAAATAGACTTGTTCTTTGTATATAGATGATGTTTTGTTTTTTCCTCTTTCTTCATGAAAGAGATGTTCGGAAAGATTAGTGCAATAGAGACGATCATGATTCAAAACAATACAATTTGGAATGATCCATATCAATACATTTTAGGAACAATTATAGTTAAATGAGACAATTAAGCATCCGGATCCGTGGCGCAATGGTAGCGCGTCTGACTCCAGATCAGAAGGTTGCGTGTTCGATTCACGTCGGGTTCAAAATCCCGAAATATTAATCCGGAAATCTTTTTGTTAACTGCCTATTTCCAGATTTGTCTCTTCGCTTTTTCTGTGTTATAACCGGTTCCGGTTTGAATTCTCTGTTCAAAGTTCATAAAAGAGACCTCTATAAAATTCTCATTTCTTTTGTCGAAAATACCTTCACTTTTTTCTTTCTAAAATTTCTTTAAAGATTTTACAGGTATGAACTTGAAAAGCTAGTAACTTCAATTATTTAATATTTAAATTAAAATGCAGGCAGAATAGAACAGAATTGTTTTTAAGAAATATTTGCTGTATTAGGTAATTATGTGAAATAAGTCGTTCCTCAATGAGTTGCTAAAACTAGCAAGCTGCTGTGCTTTTAGCGTGTCTTCATTATAGTCTCAAAAAAGACTCAAACCATTCAAGGTTAACAAGATCTAGAAACAAACGAAAACGATTCACTACCTACTGATACAGAAGTAGCCGGGATATTCATTTATGAGTGTAAGCCTTCGGTACAATATGATATTGGATAAAGGATTCAATCCAGATACCATCTTCACAGGTTGCACGAGAGCTTCCTGAATTTCTCTGCGTCACATGGTGCAATGATCCAGTTCGAACTCATCCTCTCAGCCATGTGTTTCTGTAGGAAGATTTGTCACGCAGAGAAGCATCATGGGGCTTGTATTCCATGACATATGCATGAGGCAGCTTCAAATGCCGCTTGATTGAGTCTCTCAAACCCATCACTGCCTGTTCACATAAACCATTGCAGTGTGTAAGTACCAAACAAAAGAAGGGAGAGAGTACTTCTTCTGAATAGTTTTTTTACCTGATGATCAGAAGCATTGCGATTCCACACACTAATGATGTCCTCATTGAAGCGGACACTCAGTACTGCCCCACATATGTTATCGGCATCGTCAAGCTGGTCGCCTACTAACGCAAGAAGCTGAAGAAACACATATATGGAAGAGTATAACATGATTCCCAGACACAAAACATCTTCTCTAAGTATGAAAGATGAACAGCTTAGAGAACATTCAGAAAAGGTTCATTTGAATGAAGTGCATGGGAGTAAATACTAGAGAGAAGTGCACACTGCACACAAGAAAGTACACTCACCAGATCCTCCCAGAAGCGAGCAGATATAACTTTAGAGAAACGTATGATCCACTTTCCTCCATTGCAGTTGGCACCATCCTGAAGAAGATGAATGTGGCTAGTTTAGTCTGTTTATGGGACAAAAACCAAGAAATAGAAATGCCTACCTCCCACAACGGCCGAATCCCATCCTTAAAGAAATGAAGATCTGTTGGACTAGGCAAGAGGGAAGAACGAGCAAGGTGGCAGTAGCAAGCCCAAAACCCTTCAACCTAGATACCAACACCAGATCTCATAAATGAAGAAGGCATGGAGCTTCGAGAATGAAATTGTTTTTGAGCTTACCGAGCTGAACTCCACAATTTTCTTTATGTTATCCTCATAAGATGTCTGGCTCCGAACCCCTGGTGTGCGACGGGTGTACCAAATCGCAAACTTGTACTGCATATTGAAACCTAGAGCACTGAGCCAGAATCTAATCTTAACCACACCAAGAATACCCAACAACGGCCTCACTTTCTCTAAAAATTCTGACGTATACTTGCACTTACCTTACTTAAGATTCAAATCACTAAAGGATGGATGATTAGGGCTAAAAGGAAAGAGCTGCACTCAATACCACGAATAAGAATATCTAACTAGAGCAAAATTCTATTAACATTTGAGCTCACACATATTCAAAAAGTGCCAGAAAAACCGAAATTCATAACAAAAAAAATCCAAACAATGTAGATTTACAATCCAAATCTTCCATTACATCGTCATATATAAAATCACCCTATCATTGACGCGCCGGGATCAAAGTTTGAGCTATGACCAGATTAAAACTGAAAAATCAATCGATATATAAAGAATAGAAAACAAACCCGTAGAGGATGCAGACCAGCCTTGAGCTCACGAGAGTGGCGTTCATCGGCAAACGAATCGGTACCATACTGCGATTTAAAGCTGTCCATGTTTTCCGATCCTTTGCTGTCACTGATCTCTTCGTCCCTCCGCTCCGTGACGTCCATTTTTTTCTCGATTCTAGCGTCGAGCGTTCAGCTTCAAAGCCCTAATCCAACTCTTCGGCCGGTCAAAATCTGGAAAAGAAAAATAGTCAATGTGTTTCATTGGGCCTGAGCCATCTTAGAATTTGATTGCTATTTGGGTCAAAACTTTTTCTTAATTCTCTAATTAAACGAAAACAAAAAGCTAATTAGCTAATGTTTCTCCTCATTAATTTAAGGGATGTTTTGATTTATTGTATGTGTTATGCTTTTGATTTTCTTTTTCTTTTGATGTTACGTAATTTTTTTCAATTGGAATTATATTACGTAAAAGAAGAAACAACATTTTAACGAAATTCTATGAATATTATCGTAAACAAACGTCCAATTTAGAGCAACCAATTGTCAAACGAAGGATGCAAAAATAACAAGATACAAATACTAACACTACTGTTCCACCACCAAAGATATAATAAATAGGACGACGAAGATCGGAAGATGTTAGTGAAGACACTTGCAGGAAAGAAAAGAGAAAGATGGTCTTTAGCCTTTGTAATGAACAAAATACGTTTTCTTACTTGAATTAGAAATGTTTACATAGGTTTCCTTAAATAGAGAAGCTATAGCTAGAGTTTTACATAAATCAAATTTGTCTTATTCATCTACAGCTAAGGCTTGAAAGTTGTTATAGACAGATAGAATAGTATGTTATGCAACTTTGTTATTCTTGACCGTTGCAGGTTTCAAGGCACTGTCCTTCTTTGTATTTTCCTTCTCTTTGTCTTTGTTTGAATACTCCAGCTTGGAGAGAGTCTTTTCACCTTTGCTATGCTTTAAAGACTCTGGCTGAGCAAGAAGTTTCTCTTCTTCTATGCTAACACTCCCCCTCAAACTTTGTGTGGGAAGAATGACCACACCAAATTTGAATCGAAGACTGGAAAAGGAGGTTTGCGGGAGAGACTTTGTGAAGATGTCTGCAAGTTGATGTTCTGAGGCAACATGATGTACCACTAACTGTCCCAAAGCTACTCTTTCTCTTACAAAATGGAAGTCCACATCAAAATGTTTCGAGCGTTTATGTAGAGTTGGATTTGCAGACAAGTAGACTGCTGATAAGTTGTCACAATATAACTCTGGAAGCTTTGCTGACTTAATTCCAATTGCATCAAGTAAAGATTCTAACCATTTGAGTTCTGCTGCCGTGTTGGACAATGTCCTATACTCTGCTTCCGTCGAACTTCTGGAAACAGTTGGTTGTTTTTTAGCTGACCAAGAAATGATGTTGCAGCCAAGAAACGTACAGTAGCCCCCAGTAGATCTCCTTGTTTCTTTGCAATTTGCCCAATCACTAGCAGTATATCCTCTTATAGTGTTGTCTGTGTGCTTGTTGAAGCACAGACCAAAGGTAGTTGTTCCACGGATATAACGGAGAATACGTTTCAGGAGGTTGAAATCTGAAACACTTGAAGAATGCATCTTTTGGCAGACATAATTAACTGTAAATTGAAGATCTGGTCGAGTAAGCGTCAGGTACTGGAGCTTACCAGCCAATGATCTGAAATAAGTTGCATCAGAGAAAGGTTCCGTCTGATTTGGAACTCGATCAAGCTGCTGTGGGAGAGGTGTAGACAATGAAGCACACTCTGCCATGCCTGCAATTTGCAGAAGATCTTCAGCATACTTCTCCTGATGTAAGAACAATCCTTCTGTAGTAAACTGTGCCTGAATACCCAAAAAGTAGTGTAACTTTCCCAAATCCTTCATTCTGAAACTGTCCTTCATTCTGTCAACCAAAAACGCAATCAACTTGGAGTCATTTCCAGTTAGAAGCATATCATCCACATACAAAAGGAGCAGTAAAACCTTGTTGTGGTGGTGATATGTGAACAAAGACAGATCTGGAGTACTGCATTTGAAC
The DNA here is from genome assembly GCA_900406315.1 of Biscutella laevigata subsp. laevigata. NCBI lineage: Eukaryota > Viridiplantae > Streptophyta > Magnoliopsida > Brassicales > Brassicaceae > Biscutella > Biscutella laevigata. The sequence continues at coordinate 10,720 of OVAU01003656.1, forward strand.
CCAAAATTCAATAAAAACTCACTAAACTTGTTGAACCACGCTCTTGGAGCTTGTTTCAAGCCATATAAGGCTCTTTTTAAGCAACAAACATGAGATGGTTTGCTCTTATCTATGAATCCTGCTGGTTGATTCATGT
>OVAU01003657.1:0-10855 GCA_900406315.1 Biscutella laevigata subsp. laevigata
AACAAAGATTATTTAGATTTTCGGTTATAATTATCTTATTAGTTATGATAGATGCTAATAAATTAAAAAGATTTTGAATTTACAAAATTTTATCCCTTCAAAAGTGGAGCAAAGATTATATTGTCGTTATCCTAGAATAATATTTAATACTATTATTGGTCAAAATAATTATCTAAAATATACTATTATTATTATTGTTATTCAAAATAATTATTTAAACTATAATGCAATTTTATTATTTAATTTAATTGATTAATAAATACATAAGTGACNTTTTCTGGTAAACTAAACCCTATTTTAAATATATTTGTAGAGAAATTCTAGTGATGATAGATGAGTAGGTTTTTTGGTTAATAACAAGTTAACGCAAAGTTATTTTTAAAAAATATTTCTGTTTAATATATATATATATATTTCATATATAAGTTTTATCGTATAAATTTTTGTTAAAAATTTATGTGATTAATTTTTTAAGTATATAATATATTTTAATTTATAATTTTCAACATTTATTTTTTTAGATATTATTTATCTTTTCCCAAAATTAAAATATTGTTAAATATTGTTAAAAGAGAATATCTTTTAGTTAGGATTTAGAAAATAAAAAAGATTTTTAATAGATTCATACTAACGTAGACAACAATTCTAGTTGTATAATTTTTTTATTTTTTAAAATGGATTTTAATTTATTTATATTAACTAACGTGTATACTTATAGAATATATGTATAGTAATTAAAGGAAGACTTATTTAGGTTGATAAATCATATTTTAATAGAATTGATTATAGAATTTTTCAAATGTGAAAAAAGCTAATGATTCAATGAATCAAGACTTAGAAAAGAAAGGTACAAAAAACAAGAGTGAGATTTGGATCGAGAAACGTGTCTGCATTCTTCTTCACCTATCAAATATGTCACATCAACTAAAGATTTCATGGTAGTGCGCTTCTTTGTGCTTATTTGCACATTTGGTATAACCGTCGGCGTGATGGGCATTAAGGCTGGATATCAAGGTAATTGGTTCGAGTTTGGTTTAGATATTTTGGGTATTTCAATATTTTGGTTTAGATTCGGGTTTCAATTCAGGTCTCGATATTTAGATGATAATCTTTTGAAAATGATTTTTTATTTCTGTTATTTTTATTATTTCTTATCCAAACTGTCTAGATATATTCGAATATATTCAAAAATATTCAAAAGTATTCGAAAGTAACCCAATTATTTATAAAAATCAAAATATATATCTTATTTTAGGAAGAATAATTTAGTTAGTAATAAATATAACTAACAATTTGTTATTTGATTTTATTCGAGCTATATTGGATATTTATATGGTTTTTGGTTTATTATCGATTCGATTTTGTTTTTTTAGTTATAAAAGAAATAATATATATTTAGTTATTTCGTTAATTTCAATTTGGTTTGATACCTTCTATTTCATATATGTTCTATTCACGTAAACCAAAATCTGAGTAATTTGATCGTCGGTATGCTTAGAGATATTAAAAATGGCATGCAATTGCATGTAGATATTTGGAACTTATACAATATACATGAACATGTATAATAATTGTATGAGTTATTACATCATGGCTTGAATCTCTTCCAAGGTTCTACCTTTGGTTTCAGGAACAAGTTTTGCTATGAAGATTATAGCCAATACACATACTCCACCATACACATAAAATGCTCCTGAAAAAAAACAACAAAACGTTATGTAAAAATACCAAATTAACAACAACAAAAAATCATTTGTTTGAACAAATATAAAAAGAATATTATACCATAAGGGCTCCAAATCATGAGAAAGTTAAAAGTGAAGGAAACAAGCCATGAACTTAGCCAATTTACAAGAGTCACAAGTCCTCCTGCACTTCCTTTTATATTTATTGGAAATATCTAGCAAAAACAAAATTTAATTATATATAAATAATAAAAGATTATGTTAATAGCAGAAGAAACTTTTGAAATCCTACAAAAAAAAAATTAAAATTGGAAATGTGAACATCCTATAGCTTTATGAAATTACCTCAGACATTATAACCCAAGGTATTGCACCCATTCCAATTGAGAATGAACCAATATAGACCTGAAAATTGGATTTCTTAGTTAACCGGGACTAAACCAAAGTTGAAACCAGAGCTTGAAGGGTTCGTAGAAGCTTTACCAAGACACCAGTAATTGCAAGGGCGGGTATGATATCAAGAGCTAAACCATTGGCCTGGTTAATAATATCGAAACCAACCCAAATTGAAACCGGTTAACATATAAGCCCAACACTAAAGATTAATTTATGTATGTAAGAAACCGGTTAACCTTTAAAAGAAACGAATTTCCGATAAGCAAGCATCCAATGAGCATCCCACCAGATGAAGCCTGTAAGATCAAACCGAATCAATCTCTAAACCGGGTTTTCGGTCTATTGAAATTGGGACGTGAGTCGTGAGATACAGTACCAAAAGAAGAGGTCTTCTTCCAAGTCGATCAATGAGCAATGTTGCGCCGAGTACTGTAAGTATAACTTGTTCAATTGAGTAGAGAATGCTTCCAAGAGTTGGTGATGCTCCTGGTAAACCAAAACCGGTACATAAAAGGTCTACAAAATCAAATTTAGCTAGATCATGCTCGGTTTATAATACCTGCTGATACGAAAATTTGTTGTGCGTAGAAGATAACACCATTTATTCCAACGAACTGTTGGAAAAACATCAAACCAACTCCCACCTGACATAATTCAACCATCAGATTTAAACCGAACATAACCGGATAACATAATTCAATTGGAAATTCAAGATTCTTACAATCACGAATCGAATATTCTTTTTGTCAATAAGGTCCCATAGTGTAGCTTCCGGGAGTTGAGCAAGAGTCTCTAAATACTCCTGTAAACCGGATTTCAATAACCAGTAACCGGAATCGGTTTTCTATTTTTTTTTAAAGTGTACCTTGATTTCCTCTGCTTCTTTTGTGATATTAGCGTTAGCACCTCTCAGTTTCTGTAACGCAGTTTCAAAATCGCGGTGGCGACCAACCATTTCCTTCAAACACCAAACGTGTAATCGGTTAATTTACTAAACCGAAATTGAGCTTCGGAATTTTTATGTCTCTACCAGCCATCTAGGTGATTCCGGTATGAGCCAAGTCCCAAAGAATAGAACGACACACGGCAAAACTCCTGAAATTTGTTAAGTTTTATATAACCAAATGAAAATTCAATACAATCTTTGGTTAAACAACTGAACCGATACCAATTGATTCCATTTTGGCTAAACCATAAACACAATTTTACCGGTTAGTGCAAGAGTTCTCCAGTTCACTACTGCGCCTATGAGGAACATCGAAGCTAGTCCGATAACGAGAAATAGCTGCAAAATAAACAAATATTTAATCAAAATAATCTATGCCAAAACATTAATGGTAAAACTAAACCGGGAAATAAACCTGGTTAAGCGTAGCTAATGCTCCTCGTAATTTCTTCGGACTAATTTCGGCGATGAACACTGGAACCTACACATGTAAATTTCTATAAATTTTTTTCACAAAATAAAACAGATTATAATTCATAATAATATTACTTTTTGTATTAAAAAAATGGTAAAAAAATTATGTGAAAATGTTATACCACAAAGGAAAGTGTGCCACAACCATAACCAGTGAGAAATCTTCCGAAGTCCAAAGCTATGTCACTCTAATAATCAAACATTAACCATTTAAATAGTTAAATTCCAAGATTATTATAACAAGAATTTCCAAATTAATTATGTAAGATTTTTTTAATTACATTTGCGAAGTAAATAATCAACCAGCCAATGGCAGAGACCACCGAAGAAACTCTCATGGCCTGTCCGAAAATGCATGTGAGACCAATAAATATATTATTTATTTTTGTACGTATTGAGAATATAATATTATCAAATATTCATGAAAACGATATTTATTTTTGTATAGTATAGGTTTTTAATTACCCCTTTTCGACCGATGAAATCGGATATTTTTCCCGATGTTATGGCTCCGAGCACTGCTCCCATATTCAATATCGATCCAAATACTGAATACTAATTTCAAGAAAGAAAAAATTGAGAAAACTACATAGTAAAACATGTATAAATATATGTAAATATAAATTATCAACCTGTGAATATGATAAATTAAGTTCTTTCATAATTCCAAACTGTGTCGGAGCAGAATATCCCACCTATTTTACAAAAAAAAAAACATTTTTTGTATCAACAAGAAATGTTTCGTTCAATCAATTTATTTGTTGGTAATTGGAAAAGGATTAACTCACGCAGGTTCCAAACTCGTAGGATCCACAAACGGCAATGAACGTGCTTAAACAAACCATCCACGACGCTTCTTCCGAGCCGTCGGATTCATTCTCCGGTATCAGCAACGGCTCAGATTTACCGTTTGTTTTCTCTACCTCGTCTCTCCTCGTCGTCATTTTCTCACCGGATCTGAGAAGACGAGAAGGTACTGTACGTGTATTAGATCTAAAAGTCTGTTTGATTTGTTGAGATAAGCCTATAAATTTATATATCTCGATCGATGTGTAGATTAATACAATAGTATGTATATATTGTTAAGCAGAAGCTAGGCTGGCTTAGCCATACCACAACATGATGATTTTTTTGGACAAACTAGGCAATTTGAATTAAATTATTTAAGATACTAGGGAACTTCAATGCAGTTTCATATAATAGTAATTTAGTTACCATACATGCATGATGTAATATGTATGGTTTTGTTTCATCTTTTGCCCTTTTTTGGTGATAGTTTATAAACATGCATAGTGACGTGTAAGTGAGTCAAAGATTTGATCCGATGCGACACTTGTTTCTCTGACAGATCAAAGACTCTTGTCTTTTTCCACACCCCAAGATTTGAATTACGATGGATAATAATTAATTAATAAAAACCTAAATATATAGTATATTTTCAATCTCATTCGAATCTTAAAAGTAAAACAAATTTTATGAAGTGTCTAATTAATTGTCTTTATTTGCCAAAAATTAAATTTAAATTGGTCAAGAAGATCCCTTTTTTTTTTCCAAAAAAATATATTTGCAAAAAGTACATCGATACAATGGTTATCAATATTCGTGCTTAATTTAAGACGAGCAAAATTCAAACAAAACTAAACCGACGAATATAAACATAAGAGAAGTAAATTTTTAAAATAATGTTTTGAATACTAAACTGGATAAACAAATCGAACCGGTCCGTCGAAAATCTTGTTTTGAATGCCGAACTCTGATTGATCCATTGTCTTCGAACAAATATCTATTTAATCCTCTCTTACACGACAATGAAGTCTTGAACAATCACTTCCAACATGATTGTGGTGACATCTTAAGACTTTAACTATTCAAAACTTAAATAAGAATCACTAAAAAGTATCGCAACACAGACAAATTTCGATGCAAAACAATGCAAAAAATAAATAAATTACACAATAAGAAATCTTTAGTTACTTGAAAACTCAGAATAGATAATTGTCATGTACATATATTTACAACTTATTGGAAACGTAAAAGTTACTAAAGATAGTTTTACTCTAAGTTTGATAATAGCTAATCTAAAAAAAAAAGAAAACCAGTATTTTTTTTTTATTTGAAAAAAAATATAAACAAAGATATAATTTTGGATAAACAAACTACAAAAAGAAGCGACTTATTCGGAACCTTTCTTCTACAAAACGAAGCTAATTAAGAGGTCCACTCAATTTAAAGACAAAAATCCAAAGCCAAATATAGGATTTGGTCAGATTAGAGTCTAACTAATTGTTGTTTAAAAATTAAACTAATAGAATCTATGTAGTTTGGTCATGAAAAACACCAAAATTAGTAATAAGATTTAAAACACAAGGACTAAACCTCGTTTTTCGGGTGTTTCGAGACGAATACCAAAATTCAAAATTTCCTTCTATTTCTTTAAGATCTTTGTATTTTTGTTTTGTTAGGGGTTATAAGAAAAATGGTAAGTTTGAAAGGAAAAAATATTCTTATGACGGTAGATGAAAACAACGAAGAAGATTCGAGTAATATCATTGAAGAAGATTCACACGAAACAAAACACAAAAGAACTAATGTTTTTCTGAATTCTGCTTCAGCTCACGGTATAATACCACTTCTTCTATGTTCTTCTCTTATTTGTTTCATCTACTCATTTGATCATTCATTGAACATCAAGAAACCCAAGTTTTTTCAATGTATAATGGTTGTGTTTTATTTCTCTCTTCTCGTCTTAGATTTGAGATGTCTAGAATTAGAAAAAGAAAAACAAGACCCTAAATCACCAAGAGGAACCCTCGAAGCTTGCTTAAACCGATGCTCAATATCTTCATCTTCATCTTTCTCTGAAGATTCACCTAAAACCAGAGAAGTTAGCGAAAATGCAGACACAGACGTAGGATGCAAGAGTCATAGAGCATCTTCACATTGGGGAAAATTCTTCAAATTATGGAAACATAAGCCCATAAAACGTCTATCTTCCTTTCCCCCATTAAACAACTCTCCATCGATCGTAAGACGTAACAAAAGCGCAGATCCACCCATCAATGGTCTCATCCTTCATGACATCTACAATTTCCAATCATCTCTCCAAAACTTCTCATTCACTGACCTCGAAACCGCAACCGACAATTTCAATCCTGGTAACAGTATACTCTACTTTTAAATTTCAAGAGACTATTTAGGTATTGTCGTGATTGCGGTTGAAAACACTATCAAATGTTTGTTTGTAGAGAACATAATCGGAAAAGGCGGTTACGCGGAAGTATACCAAGGAATTCTACCGGAAGGTGAACTGATTGCTGTGAAACGTCTGACAAATGGCACACCAGACGAGCAGACAACAGAGTTTTTGTCGGAACTCGGGATTATAGCTCATATAGATCACCCGAACACCGCTAAATTCATCGGTTGTTGCATCGAAGGCGGAATGCATCTCGTGTTTCGGCTATCTCCTCATGGAAGTCTAGGCTCTCTCCTCCATGGTTCATAACTTCCACAACTCTCTGTACTTTTGATAAAATCTTCAAAATGCAGAATCTTTTAAGCATACTTGTTTGAGTTATTTGTAGGACCCTCAAAAGATAAGTTAACTTGGAGCAGACGTTACAATGTGGCGTTAGGAACAGCACATGGTTTAATGTATCTTCATGAAGGTTGTCAAAGAAGAATCATTCATAGAGATATTAAAGCTGATAATATTCTCCTCACTGAAGATTTTCAACCTCAGATTTGTGATTTCGGTTTAGCTAAATGGCTTCCTAAGCAATTGACACACCATAACGTATCCAAATTCGAAGGAACGTTCGGGTAAAATCTCTATCTGAAACTGAAAATGTTTAGTAAAACGTTTTAGATTGGATTTAACTTGTTCAACAATGTCTTTTAGGTATTTTGCTCCAGAATATTTCATGCATGGAATTGTCGATGAGAAGACCGATGTTTTCTCTTTTGGAGTTCTTCTCTTGGAACTCGTCACTGGTCATCGTGCGCTTGATGAGTCTCAACAGAGTCTTGTGTTATGGGTGAGTAAACCGGAGCTGTTCACGGTCAAGTTGGACATTCCTTTAACCAGTCTGGTGCAAAGTAATCCATACTTTTTTTCTGTGTCCACACAGGCTAAGCCGTTGCTAGAGAAGGGAGAGATAAACCAATTGGTGGATCCGTCACTTGGAAATGACTATAACCGGGAAGAGCTAAACCGGTTAACTTCCACTGCTTCTTTATGCATCGACCAGTCTTCTCTTCTACGACCACGGATGAGCCAGGTACAAACCCATCCGGTTAAGTCTGGTCTAAAGATGTTGTCTCTTTTAGAATCCGATTTGATCGGTTTAAATGATTTTCAGGTTGTGGAATTACTTCTAGGTCAAGAAAGTGCTGTTATGATTCCAAGAGAAGCTAGGAGAAAGATGCTGAAGAGAACATATTCTGAAGAATTATTAGATAGTATAGAATTTAACTCTACTAAGCATTTGAGAGATCTTGAACACATTCGAGAGGTTGCTTTAGCTTCTTAAAATTGTTCAAGGAATATTATGTAAAAAAAACTATTCTGGTTTTCTTTGTAATATGATTGTTTTATTACAAAAAAATGAAATTTAAATATTGGCCCCAAATGTTTGAATTATTGAAATTTACCTCCCAAAAACCGTTTCGTCTCTCTATCTTAGCCGTTATTCACACTCTGTTTCTTCTTGAACGTTACAAAAGCTTAAGAGGATTATCGAAATCCTCAAAACTCAAACCCTAATCTTCGTCACCACTTTTTGTTGCAGTTTCGAGAAATCTTGAAACAATGCCCAAGAAAGTGACGCGTATGAGTAACGAAACAGTTAACGATAACCAGAAAGTCCCCGAGATTGACAAGAAACCCGCGGTACTCAGCCGGCAATCTTCAATGGAAGATCAAGACTCTTCAGATGAGAAGGTTCAGAACTTGAAGTCTCTTAACGCGATTCTTCTCAAGCAGACTATGGAGACGAGACACCAGATTGAATCACTCGTTCAGGCTAAGGAAGAATTGGAGACTGAGTTGGCTCGTTATGGCGTGGAGAAAACGGGTTTGTTAGATGAAGTGGATCAGGTGAGTAACGTGAATCTCGGGCTGAATTTGGAATTGGATTTGGTTATGGAGATTGTTAGGAATCGGTTCAAGGAGATAGGTGTTGGAGTAGATAGGTTGATGATGGAGAAGAGCGAGTTAGAGAGGGAGATTACGGTTTTGAAAGAGAAAACAAACGAGCTCATGAGTAAGGTGGAGATCGACAAGGAAGAGTTGAGGAAGGTTTGTGTTGAGAGGGATTCAATTAAGAATGGGTTTGATTTGCAGAGTGAGGAGGCGAATAGATTGAAGGAGATTGTGATTCGTTTGGAGGAGAAAGAATCCAATTTGGAGATTGTGATTGGGAAGTTAAATTCTGGGAACGAAGAATTGGTGAAGGAGATGAGGTTGAGAGAAGAGGTAATTGAAGTGGTAAACAAGGAAAAGATTGATCTGGAGAAGACAATTGATGAGAAGAAGAAGGAGATAGATGGATTGAAGGGAGAAATCGAAATGCTTTTGATTGCCAAGAATGAGATGGAGATTGTTAAGATTGATCAAAGGAAGATAATCGAGGAGTTAGAGAAGAAGCTAGACAAGTTGAATGAGACTGTACAGAGATTGACAAAAGAAGATAGAGTTCTGAGGGATCTCGTGAGTAGGTTGAAGAAAGATCTTGATGAGTCTATGGAGAAAGAGAGAGCAATGACTGTGCAAATTGATTCATTAGGAAAAGAGAAGGATTCCGAGCTTCAGAGGTTAATGAAGGAGAAGGTTTTAGGTGAGAAACAGATAGAGATGCTCAATGTACAGTCTTCTGAAAAGGAGAACTTGATTAACCAGTTGTCTCGGGAGAAGATTGAGCTTGAGGAGCTTGTTTGTAGTCAGGAGGCAAAACTTGTTGAGCTTAACCAAAAGACTAATGCCGTTGATGAGCTACAAAAGAAGTGTAATGATCTAGTCAAGACTAACAAAAAGCTTTCCTGCGAAGTTAGTAAGCTAAGCGATGCTCTTGCACAGGTTGCGCTCAAGAAAGTAGAAGCTGATATGGCACTTGATGAGGAAAGGAGATATGGAGATGATCTTAAGGCAGAGGTTATAAAATCTGAGAAGATGATTGGAAAAACTCGAGAAAATCTTGAAAAGATCAAGATTGAGCGTGAGAGTTTATTATCAGCGAAGAATCGTTTGGAGAGTCAATCAGAATCACTGAAAGGTGAAAAGTCTTTCCTCGAAAAGGAGATTGTAGAGCTAAAAAAAGCCATGGATGTTCTGAAAACAGAACTAGAATCCGTTGGAATGGATGCAAAACAGAGCTTGGTGATGCTAAAGTCTGCTGCAAACATACTGTCTCAATCAAAGAACCAAGAAGATAACTTCATTACCGAGCAGCAGAAGCAAGAAAACAGAACCGAATCCTACGCGGTGGAGCTAGAATCGATAGAGAAAGCGTTCAAAACGAAAGAGAACATGATCAAGGAATTGAAGAAAGAAGCTGAGACGATGAAGCAATCAAAGGAAGAGGCAGACAAGAAGCAAAGTTTCTGGGCTTTTGTTTCATCTGTAACAACGGTTCTTGCTGCTGCATCCTTTGCCTATGCCTCTAGAAAACGTTAAACATCTCAAGATGGTTTTTTCTCGCAACCCATATGAAGAAATGATTCGCTTTTTGAGTTTTACTTGTATCTTTCGAGCTTTTTACTCATACCTTGCAAATAATGATGTTAGAAAGACAAAAATAGACATATTCTTCACATAATTCCTTCCATATATGCTCTTGATTAAGGTGGACTCCACAATTTTTTGTACATTTTATTTATTTTTTTTCCTTTTGAACAATTTTGTTTCTTTCCACAATCTTTAGTTAGCTGTTCCTCATCATTGCACACAGATTCCCACATGTCCAGACAAAAACCCTTTTACACACCTTTTTGGCTTTTTGAACCACAAAAATATCCAATTATTCATCCAAGGTTGTCTCATAAAGGGTTCTTACAATATTTTACTAATATTTTTAATCTCACTAAGAATATTTTAATTTTTATTGATGAAAGAGAGAGAATTAATAGAGAGAGAGTTAATACCGAGAGAGAAAAAGGAAGAGAGAGACATAGAGAGAAAAAAAAAATTTCCATCTTCCAATAAAACATAATAAAACATTGACACATCAGAGGATCTGATGAGTTTTCAAAATCTCCTCATTGAGATCCGATTCTTACACAAAATTTAATAAATATGTTAAATAATTATATATATATTATCTTATATATAAAGAGAGAATAGCTCTCTCCATATTGT
>OVAU01003658.1:0-10854 GCA_900406315.1 Biscutella laevigata subsp. laevigata
GATAATTTGTTATTGATTTGTGTTTGAGAAGAATTGTTATTGGACTCTCATGTTCGTTATGTTACAAACTATCTCTTCTTATATAAGTAGATTTAAGATAAAGATAAACCTAGAAAATATATTCAGAGAAGATATTCATAGAATATTCCTAGATAAGATAATAGAAGATATTCATAGAATATTCCTAGATAAGATAATAGAAGATATTCATAGAATATTCCTAGATAAGATAATATCAAATATTTAATCTTTCTATATCATATCTCGTCCTGGTTCGTAGTTTTGGTTGGTCTTGATTCGGTTTAGGTAGATCTACTCGATCTCCCAGCAGCCAATTTACTGTTTCTTCTTGTGGTGATAACTTTTCCTGTGAAAGTTCGGCAATGGCAACGACTAGCGATGGCGATAACAACTAGCAGTGGCAGCAGCAACAACATGGGTCCACGTTTTATGATTAAGGTTTCCCTTCTTGGGCCTAGACCTAGTTTTTCTATGAACCTTTTTACTCAATTTGGGCCTTTATGGTTTTTAGGATTTCTAGGTTTAAATTTTAGCTTCTAAGCCTTTGAAGTTCTGATATTGAGTTTTGGATAGATTTAGTTTCAATCTTTTTTAATATTTTCTTTATCTGTTAAAAATTAATATAATATTTAACATTTTATCAAAAAAATAAAAAATTGCAAAGCTGGTTTGGCTCGGTCGTATGAGATTCTAAGCGGGCTCGATTCGATTTTTTTGTTGGTTTTGTTTGTTTGACAAAATTCTTGTTTTTCTATAATTCAAAATATTATTCTTTAGAAGGATTTTAATTTGTTGGATATATATATATCAGTTTATTTTATCTACCGCACCAGAAACAAAATGTTGTAGTTAATGCCTTAACAAGAATAGTGGAGACAACAAATGTAATTCCAAAAAAAAGTATCAGAAATTATAGAATGATTTTCGATACAATTTTTTTTTAATTTTAAGAGACATAACAACCACTTAGTTAAAATTTGATTGAATTCTTTATTTATTTATGTTCATATATTGTACATATTTTCTTTCAAAGAATTTATATTTCTTTTCTCTCTTAGTTAATTTTAATTAATAAAACAAAATAATGTATAATTGGTCAACAACTATAATTGTTGAACTCTCTTTTTCCGATAATTTATATTCTCCTCTTTCTTAGGATGAAAAAGAAATATGATTTTTCTTCATACTACATCATCATAACAAATAGTTGATTTAATCTTGGTGATCTGTGAACATTTTCTGGAATTTTGTTCTCTTTGGTCGTTTGTTTATACCACCATTGCGTCATTATTTAGGTGTTTAAGTGTTTGTTTTTTACTTTGCAGTGAGAGATAGCAAGCAGGAGAAATGTAGGCTCTGTTACAGTTCAACTTTTTACTTGACATTTTCTGGATAAAGTAAGTTTGATATGCCGAATCTTGGTGTTCTGTCAACATTTTCTGGAATTTTGTTCTCATTGGTCGTTTGTTTATACCACCATTGCGTCATTATTTAGGTGTTTAGGTGTTTGTTTTGTTGTCTGGAAATGTTAATCTCTAATGCAGTTTTTTTTTTAATTTGCAGTGAGATAGCATAGCAAGCAGGAGAAAAGTAGGCTCTGTTGCAGTTTAATTTGTTGCAGTGATGAGTTTGGTAGTATATAGAGTCTCATTTCATTTTCATTTCATTGGTTAAGACTTTAGAGCACTAGTCACTACTTTTACAGTAACTCCGGTTAACCAAAATAGAGTTGCATTTGATTTGAAGTGCTTTTGTGCTCACTTTTGTCAAACTTGGTTGCAATATTGTATTCTCTCTCGCAACTTTGATACTCTTCTTCGTTTGCAAAATGCTTATTTCTTCATTACAAATTTGCTGCAAACGAAAAAACACCACCCTATATATATGTATATACTTATACGAACACATAAAAAATCCCAAATATCACTTTCATTTGTCTTCTTCTAGTTGGCTACTTTCATTTGTGGACATGTTGCGGCCAATTTAGTTTTAGCTGTAACCTGTCTTATCACTAGACCAACCTGTCTTATCACTAGACCATGTGGGAAAATTATGTTTACGCACAAATTAAGTAACTATCCTTTAAAAAAATTGTACTATTTTTTCAAATATCATAAAGAGCAACACATGTATGGAAGATCAAAAGAGTTTTATCCAAGGAAAGTTCATAAACATACTGCTCTTGTTATCTCCACCACCAACAATAAACCAATTTTCCCCAATTGTAACACCAGCGTGTCCAGCACGTGGAGCTGGTGCGTCACCTTGTTCTGTGTGCCTTGACCACTCCATCTATAATATGGAAACAGATATGTCAAGAAGCTAACAAAGAGCATTGTTGAAACAAAAGAAGCTCAACATACAGTTTGCAGATCAAGGACATGCAGATCATCAAAACAAGCAGGACATGGTGATCCTCCACCGAAGATGAGAAGGTAACGCTCAGCATGCACTGCAGCAGCATGATCCGACCGAGGAGAACCCCTGAAATTGGACATCAGTTAAACCCTGAGCTGCTGATCTTTCATTGACGACTAAGATACAAAAGTAGATAGTTGGTAGCTTTTTTAGATTTTCTTTATCTTCTGGATTTATGTATGGACCTGACTTCTTCAGAAGAGAGATTTACAATGCAGAAAAGTCATAAGATCTTACATGGTGTCTATCTCATCCCAGGTTCTTGTATCCAGATCAAGTAAATGCAAATCGTTCAGAAACGATGTACTTCCATCCTGGCCGCCAAAAATCACCAAGCTTTTTCCCACAAGATTCACTGACTGGCCTCCACGCGAAATCTGCAACCAAGAGTGATAAACAGTCTCAATCTAAGCAGCCAACCACTTGATCTCCAAGACCACAAAGGATATCAATAAATTGAATTCAGTCCTAAATCTGCAGGAAGTATTTCGGTTTCAGTCACACATACACAAAAACACTCAAATAGTCAGGTTTGGTTTCCATTTACCAGAATCACGAGACAAGTTGCAACACATTAGGTGATAAGCTCTGAAGAAAATTGTGTCTTGTTTTTGCCTGATCCTTCCTTTGAGATAAAACCATTACTCATAGGCTCTACTGTGTTTGCGTGAGACCGGCTTTGACGATGATGATCCAAGCTACCATTGGTATGTTCTTGATGCTTAATACCAGATTAAAGACTCGATTTACCATGACTAAATCAACACCCAATTCATCAAACAGACTTACATTTGGTCCCAAATTCAGTTGCTACACGCATGCTTAAAATCTAGTAATGCTTAAGAAAACATTGGAAGAGAGATCTACCTGCAGTTTTCGGATTTCATCACCTCTAGCTTGCAGAAATTCCTAGAGGATGAAAAGATGATGTCACTTTTGGATACAACGTGAAGTTAAATATGGATGAAAAATTACAGACTGAAAAAGGTATTGCAAAATCTTAAAAAATTTGCTACTATAGTTCACAAAGTCCTTCTTGAAGATAACATTCAGAATTTTGCTTGAAAAACATTTGCCTATAAACTTAAAATGAGTCTCGTCATTATGAAGATGTAAAGTGAGAAAGCTAAGCTGACATAAGAAAACCTACAAAAAATATTTAGACAGCCAGAATTACCTCCATGTCACCAACAAAACTTTCGATTGAACGATCATATCAAATTCCAAACTCTGTACATAAAGTTAAACAGATCAAATTCCAAACTCTGCACGTAAAGTTAATCTAACATGAGCGAAAGAATAGAGAGAGAAAAGTACATCAGGTATAAATGAACACATGGAAGTTGTTACAGATTAATTAACTCATACCTTGCCTGAAGAACGTCCATTTCATACTTGAGAATCACATGGTGATCTTGTTTAATCCCCTTCCCTATTTCCTCAGCAGATACATGATTCTCCTCTATTTTACTAGCTGCATACACGCAGGTTAACCAATTTCATGAAATGTATCAATTAGTCCAACACTTGACCAATGATGTAATGGATTGCTTAGCTCAATTTGATAAACACTTTCAGCACATATTTACTTATGGGATGGGAAAGCAATTTGGCAAAGCTTGTGACCATTTTTGAGGATTCAGAAGAACTATACATTATTTCTTTTGGATGATGTTGCATTACGGACCATTGCAGATAAAATCTTGTAAAGTATTGTAGGGTTGTTGCCTGCAAAATATTAGAAGGAAATACATGGACTCAGAGAGCTAACAAGATCGATATTTTTTTTCTATTTCATCACAGACTTCCATCTGGAAGAAGAGCAATGCACCTGAATCTTGTGAGGAAATTCAAAGTCACTGCACACTTCTTGAACCTTTGTCTCATAAAATGCTCTCATGAACCGTTCTTTATCAACACTCACAGGCTTAAGCTTCGTATCAGCTGAGAGTAACGCAGCAAAAATAACGTTATTTAAAATTTTACAAACAAAACAATAATGATACTTATGAAGTTATTGGACGAAGAATGCTTATAGAAAAACTACCTTGATCTCCTGTATCAACTATTTCTCTCGGATATGTTAGTGATACACTGGCATCTACTTCAACTTGGGTTGTCCCACACTGTAAATAAAAATAAGTTTGAATCTATCATGTATGCAAATTAAAGACTCGAGTTCCATATCAACACTTAACACACACCTTCTCCAGCATTTGCACGGCCCTCTGGTTAGCAACTTTACATCTGTCTGCCTACAATTTCAACACTACAGCTTAGTTGCAATACCAATATCTACACAGAATTAAGCAGCATAAAGTTCGAAATGCGAAACTAGCTTTGAGCCTAAAGCTCGATCAATCCGACTCTTATGAGTGAAACAGGATAACAAAGAAGAAGTTCATAAAATAGTATTCCCTTTGTATATAGAAAAAAGTGTTTCGAAGAAGAAGCAAGCTAAACAGATGACTACATCTGCAGGAAGTATTTCGATTACAGTCAAACACACCAAAAACACTCAAATAGTCAAGTTTGGTTTCCATTTACCAGAATCATGAGACAAGTTGCAACACATGAGGTGATAAGCTCTGAAGGAATTTGCGTCTCGTTTTTGCCTGATCCTTCCTTTGAGATAAAACAATTACTCATCGGCTCTACTGTGTTTGCGTGAGACCAGCTTTGATGATGATGATCCAAGCTACCATTGGTATGTTCTCGATGCTTAATACCAGCCTAAACAATTTAAACAAAACTAGAGTTGTATGGGTTTGACTTCTATATGTTCAGAGACTCCGAATACCCTAGATACTTTAATATAACTACTTTCATAGCTGCATCCACCATTGCTTGCGCTTCTGACTTCGAACAACTGAAAATTTCAATCATATCTGGCTCCATTTCTTGGAAAGCAGAATTATGAAAGGAAAACTTAAAAACTATTTTCTATAGCTGTTACTATTATCAATCCAGATATCGATCTACTTGATGCAGCAAAACACTGACCAAAATAAGTCTAAAACCAGAGTTTCCTTGGGGATAAAAGTATCATAAACTAATAATTATTTAGTAACCAATACCCATAAGAAAAGCATACAGAGTCATTACCTGCGTATCTGAAGTATGCTGCACCATTAGAGCTCGTTGAGTTTCAGTTCCTCTTGCTTTGCTGTTGGTGGTGATATTTTCATCAGTAACATTGGTTGTTAACACTTTATCATGCAAAATTGGCCTGCTGATACCATCCTGCGGAAGATCATGGAGTTATGTATAGAGATTACCAGAGAAAGAAGGAGATCAAAGCTTTGATACACCAGTCATCCATCTTTGTTTACCTTTTTTAAAGGAGGATTCGTGGAAAAGCTGATATTTTCAAGCATAAAAGGAGCAAAAAGAATAGATGCATCAGAGTTTGGGTGTCTGTCAAGCTTTGCTGCACTTATGGATTTGTTTCCTCAGACCCTCTGGCATGTATTCCAATGGATCTAAAGGCATGCAATCAGTATCCTGTTAAAAAGGGTTTTGTTAGTAAATCTCAAAGGAGTGGTTCATGTCAATGGGTTGGTATATAGTTTTCGATTTACCATGACTAAATCAACACCCAATTCATCAAACAGAACATTCTACTTGTTATGATCTACGTTAATAACCTTTCCATCAAAAATTTCCCTTGTTTTAGGATGGATGGCAATGACTCTACTCTCAACAGATAAAGGCCGGGGTAACTCTGTAGCAAGCCCTTCCCTAGCACCTGCACGGAGTTCTGTATAATGCTGTCTCACATATTCACGATGTTCGTCTTGCTTATCCGGCTACTTCTGTATGAATCTATCAGAGAATCTCCGAGGTCTACCAATAGAACTGAAAAAATATAGAATGAGTTACCTTTTTGAATCTTTGAATATATATTTTGGGACCATGTCGATTGACATATACAGTCATGAACTTTAACAAACCTCTTAATGACAGTCCATTCAAGCCGAGTAAGTCTTGAAACGTGACCAAGCCCCACATGATTCAGATAGTCAATGAGCTCATTCTTTGCAAACCAGGGATAGTCAATATCGCTGCAGAACCATTCAAATATGCATCTTCGACAGAAAATTTGAAAACTTCTCCTGTAAATGGAATAAGCATATTAAAGACTCGATTTTGGATGCGTATAAGAGAAATGAAGTTAGAGACTCCAACCTTTAATAATTCTTGTCCAGAAAAACTTTTGTAACTATGTGGCTTGTCATGAGTGATTTCAAAAGATTTAGGTCTTCCTTCTAAACTTTTCTTCAAACACATTTTACGCCTGTCTGAATGTTTCCGAGGCAAACTCGCTGCACCAGACCCTGAAACTTGTGTAGCTGACACTACTGCATCCGGTTCAGTTCTTTTCTTATCACTAGTTGAAGAAGATTCTTTCGAGGTCTTTGCAATTTTCAGCTGTTTTACTGGATCTTGACCAGCACGGCTTGCTCTGACAAGTCTTGAGAATTTCAACATCCCTAAAACCCAACCCGAACATAGAAATAAAATAGCCCGAAATCCAAATGAATAAGAAGTTCGTATAATTCTGGAGTTTCGTTGGAACTTGGTGTGGTTATTAACAATTGAAAGATTTATTTTACTCCAATCATAATTTTCAACAATAGGACACTAACGTGTGATCAGATCAAGATAGTGTGTTACTAATGGAGTTTTAAGAGTAACCAAGGAGAAACTTTAAAGTAAAATGTGTTCAAAATCTTAACAAGATCTCTAACTCTTAAAGCACACCTAAACCAAAGGTAGAAAGAGTTTGGCAACGACAAGTACAACATAGAGATGTAATTAGAGGAAGAAGTCAAATAGCAAACATGGCTTTAAAGAAGGTAATAAAACCCATCATGTTGCTGCAGCAGCTTTCTTCAAACATATTACTTCTTCTTGGGGTCACCAGCCTTTGTCTACACACACAATCAATAACAATAAGAGGGGCATGAAAACAACAGTTTAGACTATTGATTTGACCTCTTTTACCTTCTTAACACCACGGATTTTCTTAGCTCTGTTCTTTCTCTCCTTCATCTGTTTCCTTGATCTCTCAATCTTGGTATCTAGTCCGTTCTGTAACACACATCAAGAATGTTAGTATCAAACATGAGAAGAGTGGAATTGGTATGAAAATTGCAAGAAAATAGTTGTAGTAGTGGAGCAAGTAAAATCAAAGACAAAGAATTTACAAGACTTAACAACTAAACAAGAAGCTATAACAAGAGTGGAGGGACATTGATATGTAAGAAGAGCAGAAAGAAGATCATTTACCCTGATGAGTCTGTATTTGGGTTCAAATTTCTTTGCACTCTCGACATTGTCATAGATCAAACCAAAACCAGAAGATTTACCACCTCCAAAATGAGTTCTGAATTTGAACACAAAGATAGCATTTGGATCCTTAACCTCGTACATTCTTGCTAACTTCTCCTTAAGCTCAGCCTTCAAAAGTAAATTCAAACAAATAAGCTAACTGATGAATGAATTGCAGCTTGTGTGTAATAGACAAGCCATTAAAGTGACGCCTGAAGCGAAATACCTTTGAAACATTGGCTCTTCCTGGGTGAAGAACATCAATAACCTAAAATTCATAAGCACACCATCAATAATAAGCACAAAAAACTGATGAAATTTTGAATGTGAATGTCCTATATCTGTTGAATCGAGTTGCTTATACAAGCCATTGATCTAAATCTACTATTCAGAGATCAAATGTGACTTCGAAAACAATCTAACAATACAACAAGAAGAATCTATTCATCCTAAGATAATTTTGCTACCATATAGTTTCTTATTTGATAAACAAATCACATAGAAANACAATACAACAAGAAGAATCTATTCATCCTAAGATAATTTTGCTACCATATAGTTTCTTTTTTTTTTTTACGTCTACTACCATATAGTTTCTTATTTGATAAACAAATCACATAGAAATATGGAACTCACAAACTGTTTCCTGGCGAGAAGTCTGTTGGTCATGAACTTTCTGGTCCTGATAGTGACTGCTTTTTCTGCCATGGCTGCAATTACTCCTGAGATCAGACTGAGCTCCGGTTGTGAAAATCGCCGAGTTTCTCTTGCAGCAGCAGCAGCTTTGAAAGAAGCAGTCGGCAAAACCCTAGATTTTTTATATATAGNTGATGACTGAGCTCCGGTTGTGAAAATCGCCGAGTTTCTCTTGCAGCAGCAGCTTTGAAAGAAGCAGTCGGCAAAACCCTAGATTTTTTATATATAGCTCTTACTTTAAAGTTCTTAGGGTTTTGTTTTCGATTTGATGGGCCAAATTCTAGTGAGCCTTGAAGCCACGTTGGATCCTCAATAATAAGATTATCTATTATATTAAAACAGAATAAATCTACTATAAATAANCGGGCCTTGAAGCCACGTTGGATCCTCAATAAGATTATTATAAATTATTTCCAAATGTTGTTTTATAGTGGTGATTAATTTTTAATTTTTTTCGAAACTCGAATTATTATTTCATTATTTTAGTATCCTTGAAAATATTTGTTAACCGAAAAAACTGATTTGATTTGACATGAGCTGAACTAAATCACAAACCTACATTACTGTAACTATTGTCTATACAGATCAAGAAAGAGAATCAAATACATCAACAATAAGTGAAATTGTCTTTTTTAAGACATCTTGAGAGTAAGATCTTCCTCAGACAATCAAACCTCAATACTTCCTCTCTCTCTCTCTACGTCTCTTTCAGCTACTGATCCTTGAATCTTCTTCCCTACCTTGAACTTGAGATTTTGTCTGAAACTATCTTGTACAATGTTAATGTATTAATTTACGTGCCTCACAAGAAAACATCACTCGTTTCATAAGAGTGGATTCGACTCGAACGTGACTTCTTCAAACCGTCCTTGCTTCTCTTTACATCCGTTTCTGCAACACTGCAAATCCATGACTGACCCCACCGAGGAATGGTTCAAGGCACAGTTGCAGAACTCGAAACCTGAGATCCAATTAGGAACCAGAGAAGCAATCTCTCCATCAATCATGTTAGCTATCTTGGTGACATGCCTATCGTCCATCTCCAGCTCTTCCACCATCTCTCTTGCAACACTAATTGCTGTGTCGATCTCGATATCAAACGGGAAGTATATGTTTCTTACAAGACCTACAACAGTGGAAGATAGAAACGAAAGCTTTTAGACATTTATGGTTTGAAATAGACAGGCAAAAATTATCTGACTTCGATCCGAAAAATACATACTCGAACCTTAATTACAATATGAATACCAGAATGGATAATACATGGGTGTTATTTCGGATTCCGGTAACACCGAACCAAACTCGATATCCGAAATAGTGCACTAAGTAACTTATATTTATGGTTATTTTAAAATAGTTGATATATTTAATATTTAAAATTTAGATATTTAATATATTTTTATGTTTTATTGTAAGTTAATGTTATTTTTTGTATTTTTGTGAAATTTTTAATGAAAATTATTTAAAGTTTTGGGTTTATTAGTATCTCAAGTACTTTTAGTACGTTTGTTGAAAATACCCGAACTCAAACCCAACTCAGAAGGACAAGAATGTATTTCGGTTCCCCCATACATGATTCGAACTCGGAATAATCCAAACCGAACTCGTATCGAAAAAGAACTCAACAATTCTTCTAAGCCTCATTAAAAAACCCGAATAGATCCTACCTAAATCTGAAAGTCCACCCCGAAACCAAGAAAGTCTTCTCTAGTCTAAAACCGAAAAGATTGTGTCACAAACCTTCCTTTTCAGCAATTTTGAGTCGCAGGAACAATCCATCACCATTGTCTCTTCTCTTCCCTTTTATGCTTATAGCCACATCACCAAAGCTCTCATCATTATCTTCNTCTTCATCATCATCATCAACGTTTCGAAACTCAAAGAGCTCTATTCCGTGTGACTCCACTATCTCGTCTCCATTGTAACCCCATTGGTCTCCATTATCATAGCTATAGTAACCATTTGAGGTGTGAGGATAGTCGAAAGAGTCTACTTTGGTTCGTTCACTGAAGTAATAGTCCTGTCTAACAAGAGTCTGATCAGCTTCTTCTATCTGACCTATGTCTCGCTCTATAGGTCTCAAATCTGATTCACAATCATCGATGAAAAGGAAAGGGTCGTCTAATAGTTCACGAGCAGAGAGTCTACGTGACACTGTGACCAAGCACTTCTCTATAAAGCCTCTAACCTCAGGGTCCTTCACTTTGTCTAGTGAGTCTGGTTTCTTGCCCTGAAAGAAAAGAATTCAACAGTCTTAAACTCAATATACAGCTTATAGTCCCAAGGCAAATGATCCAAAACCGAAAAACTGAACTAGAGTTTAACCGAAATTAGTAAGAGGTATCGAAACCGATGAAAACACTTATTTGATCTTAAATTTCATTA
>OVAU01003660.1:0-10852 GCA_900406315.1 Biscutella laevigata subsp. laevigata
AAGCAAAATCACTTCACGTTTAATATATAAGAGGATATGGAATGATAATTTATTTTAGTATATTATGTAGAAGTTCTAAAAATATCAAAGTTTTTGTTAAGTAATTAGTATCCCAAAATCTATCTTCATTTATTTCTCTTAATATATAATTCAAAATAACAGCCAGAATTAGTGCATTTATTTTAAAAATCTTAAGGGATTATTTTTAATGTAAGGGATTTTTTCCCCTCAAAATATAAATAGATAACTGAATTTTACTAGATCTAAAACCGAAACAAATTAGAAACTAAAACAAAGATGGCGGTTAAACAATAATGTTATTCTGTGAGCGAGACGGCGATATACATGAATAATCCGGAATATTAGATAACAAACTACAAGAAAAACCTGAAACGAACACCTATGTAGCTAATTGAGACATTATAAGCCAAATACGAAACTAAGATGATCCACACTGTTGCCTGTTATTAAGAAAGTCTTGAACGCTTAAGAATTGATAAATCTTCTTTCACCCGAGTGTGGAGAGATCTCGAAAGGACTGTCGGCAGCGCTAAGGTTACACATAGAGCTGCGACCTCTTTATAACTACTATTAAATTCCTCTGTATTTCTAATCTTAAAGAATTTAAATTCGATATTTCTTGAAATCTCATATGTCCTTTTTTTATTCAAATATTTTAGTTTTTAAAGATAACTTTTACATTTAATCCAACCCTGATAAAATTATGTCTAACAGTCTTTATTTATAAACGATTTGCTGACAAAAATGAATCGTTCCAATATATTTGATATTCTATTAATCTTTTATGGGTAAATTTCAGTTCAAATATTTACAAAACAATCATCTTTATAGATCACTTCTCGAAACTCATCTTATATCTCTACTTCTCATATTGATATCTTTACTTCATATCACTTCGATTATTATTATTTTTTTTGTAATGCAGAAATATATTCAACAAAAATATATCATTAGCAGTCTTCTGTAAACTTTGGTTATTTCATTCTTAAAACCATTTTCGTTTGTTTTTTTTGTTTGATATCATAATCAACAGATGTAATTATTTATGAATGAAATACTGTTTTATTTTTTTGAGTTTTTTAATAGAAATCCTTGGGAGTTTTTTCATTATGGATTTGATGGTTCAAGTCACTATTGTCCCGTTTTGTTTGGTATCTCCAAAATATTTTAGAAAAAAACGTTTTGTTTTGTTGAAAAAAGAGAGAATATTTTTCAACATAAACAGTAAAAACATATATATGATTAATTATAACAAGTTCACAAAAGAGCTATTTCATCTACTATTTCTTACTATAACATTCAAAAGTCTTATTTATATTATTAGTCTGAATGCTTGATGAAGAGAAACTTCAATATTTGGTAGTCATCCAAATAGATTTGATATCTTCTGCGACGGACATAGCATCTTGAGCAGCTCCGGCGATTCCCTTCCTCGAAAATCCGGCACAGTAAAGATTCTTCTCTCCTTTGCAATGCTCCGGTGAGGGCTTTTTAGGAAAACCATCTTCCTTCATCACGTACATATAGTCCTGTTTATAATTTCACAACACCAACATATATAATTGTTATATCATATGTATTATTCATTCGGTTAAGTTACATTCATATGATTAAAATACCTTTAACCAGTTACAGACAGAGCTTTTGTAACCAGTCGCAAACACAATAGCATCAAAATCTTGTTTTTGTCCATTTTCGAATGCTAAGGTCTTGCCTTCGATGCTTCGTATCCCACCATTGATAACCTATTCATGATGCAATATTAATTAGATAATATATAATAAATATAAAAGTTTTTTTTTTTTTTATAAAGGGGAGTTTCCTAGATGCTTCTGACTCAGATTAATCCCGGAAACCATGAGAAGCCAGGTGAATACTGATATGTGTTTGCACGTTTTTCTACTGAATGGTTGTGACAATTACAAAGATGATGATATAATCAATGGGAATTGAAGTTACCTGAATCTCGCCGTCACGAATCTTTTGGACGGTTCCAACATCGATGACTGGAGCTTTTCCGGTATAGAATTTGGTGGCGAAAGGACCTAGTTTTGGTCGGAAAAGTCCATGCTTGGAGAGATCTCCGTACACGAATTTCGCCATTAACATCACAAATGTGTCAACCCAAGTCACCGGAATATACTTCAACGACGACATTCCCCAGTAAACCCCTTCTTTTGTCAACACATGTCTCTGCATGTAACCGTAATTGCATTAGGCATATAAAAAATATACTCAAGAACGGTCAAAGAATGATAAATTTTATAATAGTTGTTCTTTTATTTTTAATTAATATTTTTTTTTGATAGTAAAAAACAGAAATAATTTTCTGAATATTCTAAAGCAACAAATTATTTTTTTAATGTATATAGTGAAAAAGCTGAAAGCAAAAAAAAAAAAAAAAAAATTGACAAAAAACTTGAGCAAAACGAAATAAAAGGAAATATCTGTATAAGTAATGCTTATATTATGATTTTAGAGCAATTTAAATAGGATTGAGCAAAATTATCCAACCTAATGGTAATTAACCAAAATTTATTAAATCGAAGTCGAATTAATTTTTTTTAAAACCTGAATGGATTCAAAAATTTATGTACCAAATTCCCTGAATCAAAACTGAATTCTAATTTCCTGAATTTTAACCAGAATTAATTAAAATATTTAAATTTTAATTATATATTAATATATATAAATGTATTTTAAATCTATATAAATAAATAAAACTAATTATTTATGTTTATTTTTACATTAACATTTTACGTAAATCGATCCAAACTAAATCTAAAATCAAACCAATATATAATTTATTTCTGAATGGACAGATTTTAAAAAAACCAAAAATCAACTAACTCGAACTGACCGAATAAATGATGGCCTAACCCTAATTTTAACATTTACATGCATGACAATTACTTGTGCTTTAACGTTCATGCATACAGACAAAAATTATTAAAAGAAAAAGCACCATTAATTAGTTTACTTACTGGAGTTCTTATGAGAACCGTTGTATTAGCTTCGAAATTGCACAGATCAAAACTAATCTCCATACCAGAATTCCCACCACCGACCACGAGAACATCTTTTCCTTTGAAATCACGACCGGACTTGTACTGACTCGAGTGCACAATCTCTCCAGGGAACGTATCAATCCCTTCCACCGTCGGGATAATCCCATCTCCGTTCTCTCCAGTCGCAACCACCAGAAACTCCGACAAATACACCTCGGTTTCTCCGTTCTCTGTGTTCTCAGCCTCGACCCTCCACTTGTTAATGGACTCATCGAACGTTGAGAGCTTCACGGTGCGTTTGTATTTAGGGTTTATGTTGAAACGGGTAACGTAATCATCGAGGTAGTTGGTGAAGAGTTTTTTGGACATAAAAGTTGGAACATCAGAACCATGAGGCATGTAAGGTAACTCACAGAATTCTTTGGCTAAGTGAAGTTTGAGACGATCGTAAGCTCGTTTCTTCCAGAGCGAGGCATAGATGTCATCTTTCTCGAGGATCACGTTTGGAATTGAGTGTTGGTTTAGACAAACCGATGTTGCTAAACCGGCAGGACCAGCTCCAACGATCAATACTACTGTCTCCATACCTCTAATATCTTTTGTTGTGTGTTTTTACTTTGAGTTCTTTCGAGATCGAGGTCTGAATTTATAGAATGGATGCATGAGTGAAAGTCTTGTAAATGTAAACACGTTTCAAGATATTCCGAAAATGTTAAAACGTTCACTTATGGAATCTTTTAAACACGCATTTCACCATCTGTAAGATAGTATTTAAGAGTTCTAGATTTTTTTGACTATTTTGGAACTTTTTAAATAAGTACATGTACATTGTTTTCAAATACGTATAGATTAACATAATGTTATAAACAACAAAAAGTTAAAAATATTTCAGACTATGTAACGCCTTCCTAATTATGATCCACGTGGCTTCTTACATTGGTTAAATTGACAGAGATCGGATGTATCATCATATACATTTCTATCTGAATCTATATATATATATATATATATATATGTTCATACGAAATAAATCAATGACTCACGTTAAACATTTGACTACAAAAAATCTCAATGGATTCAGCTACTTTTTTGGTCTTATGATATTTAATACAGTTTCTTATCTATTAACATATGTTAGTAGAATTGATAAGATTTTGACATGTGTATTATAAGTCTAAAGATATATAACTTAAATTATTAAGTACTGAGAACTGAAAAATATCTTGAATACTTACAAGAAAGCAATAAAAAATGATATTTTACTTGACACAAGATTTACAAGAGCGTTGTCTCCAAATAATCTTTCAAATTATATATAAATAAGTTTTAGCTTAATATAACAAATACACTATATATACCACTCAAATATGTACTAGAGATCATTTTCCTTCTTAATAAATTATTACTTCTAATATTTTTTTAAAAATCCTCTTAAAATTATTTTAGACCTTATTATATATTTTCAAAATAATTATTCAATAACCACTCTAATTGAATTAAGAAGATTTGATATTTAACTCTACATCATGTTAATTAATGTTAATCATTATATATTAACTCTTAATTTTTATTTGATTCTCTTTTTTCAAAAATAGACATATTAATAATCTCAAAGTTGAAACTTATTCTTACTCAATTATTATAAATATCTTAAGAATATAAGTTTGGTACTCCCTCTGTTCCAAAAATGTAGTATTTTTTAGATGAATGCACTCTTATTAAGAAAATATTTTCTATCCACAATTGTTAATTAATTATTTACTTGGTCAACTTAAAAATTTAACTTAAAACAAAATAGTACGGGAATACAAAAGGTTTAGTCAAACTTATGATACATATTCTTTACTGCTTTTAAATTCACTTGAATAAATGTCGTAAACAAACTTCACAATTTTAGAAATATTTGGAGCCAAAATTTTCATAAAATAATTTAAAACTGAAAAACTAAAATTTTGTTATGGAGCCAAAAACATGAAACCAAATCTCCTATATAATTGGTTAATTTAACAGTCACTTTCAACAAATATAATGAACTACAATATCGATCTCAATTATCCGTATACACATTGTGAAACAGAAGCTTTGTTTGATTTGAATCAAATTCCACCAACAGAAGAAGATGATGGAATATTTTTTGATGATAATCCTCTTGATCAAGGTTAGAATTTTTATTTCTGTTTTTCATTTAATTGACCAATATGTAAACGGCTGATAATTAACTAAAAGAAGTGTTTTCATGCTGTTCATCTTCTTCTTTGATATGAATCTCACGTACAGATTTGTTATCATGTTGTGTTATCATGCTGTGTTATCATGCTGTTCATCTTCTTATTTTCCTTTACGTAATATCTTATGATATTATAGTACTAACCAAATGTTAATTTGTACAGAAAATCAAGTTCCGTACGAAGCTGAAATTATTCAACACGGAGTTAGAAGAAACGTATCTAATGATGTAAGATGGGAGATTTTCAGAGCTTTGCTACAAAGAAGTGTTAATGGAGTCCTTAAAAGATTTCATACAAGAGAAGTTTCAAATTTATTTTCAGTAGATATACAATTGGTACAAAAGATTTGGCGACGAGCAAAAGAGACGGCTAATGAAGGAAAAGTGAATGTATCCCTAAGAAGAACTGGAAATTGTGGTCGTAAGAAGATTTCGCTTGATTTGGAGAAAGTTGGAAGCATTCCATTACACAAGCGAACAACTTTAAGGACGTTTTCTATGGCTATGGAAATGAGTATTGGAACATTACACAGGCGTAAGAAAGAAGGAGATATTCGACGTCATATTTCCTAAAAGCTCGGATGTCTTTTTCTGCTTCAAATTTTTAGGTTTTAAAGACAACTTTTACATTTGTCTCGCTCTCATGTAAATTATGTTCAAAAGGTTATACTTATGAATCGTTCGCCGACAAAAAAACAATTTGAACTGTTCCAATATCTTAGGTATTCCGTACAAATATTAAATGATCATAATTTTACTTGCTTATTTTTTAAGGGTAAAAGTTCGCAAAAAATCAAAGTTTACGTTTAAATACTTATTTATCTTAATTCATAATTCACGGTAATTGCCAAAAATCTTTCATACTCTTTTATAAATTTCATTAAATATCTATTTTTGAATTTACTTTTTTAACTCAAAAGAGATGAAATATAATATAACTGGTTTTTACAAAGCTTCAAACGAAACAACAAAGTCATAATAACTAACATAGTGATACACGGGTGCCTAGCTTAGAGAAGGAGGCCGAACAAGAAGAGATCTCTCTTGAGATACCTAAGGGTCCAATCACTCATGTCCAAGCTAGAAGATTGGCTACGACCATTATGAAGACCCTAGAGGAGTTAAAGACCCATTGCCAACACTTGGAGAAGGACGACGAATCGATCACTCACCTCCTCATCACATCTTCTCCAAGTAACTAAGCCGGTTATTGAGGTCTTAAGGGGTACTGTTCCTTCGTTAGAGTTTTCCCATGTGGTTTACCCATAAGGTTTAATGAGGCTCATTGCACTACACCTCATCCAAAAGCCGCACCAAGGAAGTCATTTAAATCTTTTGACCGTTAGAAAAGCTTCCTTGGTCCTTATCTCTTTGAACTTTGCGTTTTGGTTTTTCCTTCCCTTTAAGGGTTTTGGTTCATGTTGCTTCCAAGACTATTTAAAGACCTTGTAGCCGTTTGGGAAAAGTTAACTTTCAACTTTTAATAATCATGAGATTTCTCTCTCTCTTTGAAAGTTCACACTAAGGATGAGTCATATTCCTTAGGGTTTTGGTGTGTCATATCCAAAACAAACCCCTTTCTATCTTAAAGCTTCAATCTTTCTCATTCTCTCATTTCTCAAGTATCCGACAAGATTTCCATCCGCATTTCATCTCCGGCTGGCCAAAATCACCTCACGCATTTCCATCAGCCTAAACGCAGCGTCCCCAGAGTATCTCTCGACTGTTCCTTCTCATTTCATCAAAGATTGGAGCTTGCAAAGTATCGTGACATTTGGAGTTGATATGGTTAAAGGAACGTGAAGACAACCTTTCGTACGACATGCGTGACGTAGTCACGACCGTACGATGTGGCCTCAAATCTACTCCGCCGACCTAATCACCACTTTTCCCACATCTCTCTCGACTACATCTCATCATTTGCCCCAGAGAGTACTCACACCAAGTTTCGCAGAAATTGGAGTTGTTTAAGCTGTGAAACTATCTCTCATTTCTCTTTGTACGTCCGATGTAGCCGTACGCGTCCATACTCAAGGGGCCATTTCAACTTCGCCGACCATTTCTCTTCTTTATTTGAATCTCTTTTGACTATTTCTCTTATTTTGTTATATCTTAGAGATTTGACAAGGTTCATCTCCTTTGCTCATAGGGTTTGACGGAGCACGCTTCGTGGCCTCCTTTCCTCGGCGGCCGAAGGCGTCTTGAGTCATCAAGAGAGTTTGGTCTATAAGGGGGTGTATATTAGGTGGTATCAGAGCTTCTTGACAGACTCATAATCCGCAGACTCAAGGAGTTTCCTTTACTTTAGCTAAAGTTTACTTCTTTCTTAGTTTTAGCTTCGTTTTAAGTGTAGATATAAAGAAAACCCAAAAAGATTTTCGTTTTTGTTCTTGTTTAAGTCCTGTTTAAGTTAGATCTAGCTTTAGACAGTTGTTTCTTTAGTTTCCTTAACTTGAAAACTCAAAAAGTTTACGACTTTTGCTATTTCTCGGATTTGTGTCTCGGATTTTACAAAGCTTGATTCGTTTCACTTTCATGGCTGCCAAAAACTGAGTTATCCTCTTTTCTTGTTTGTTTGTGAAGGTAGACGACAATACTTGTGGAGAGAAAGCAATACCTTTTGCTTTTGGGACCGCTGGCCGTTCGTGGAAGGAGATCTCTCTCCGAGACCACTTTGTCGTACAAGCGTCCTTTCTCCCAATCATTGGCCAATCATCAACCACGGCCAAAAGCAAAAGAGACAATTGTTGCTGTAAAAAAGAACAAGGGCAAAAGAGTGAGAAAGACAAAAGAGGAGCGAGACAAAGTTCACACGGACGCCTCTTGTGGTCCCCAACCTTTGATCCGTGTGTGTCTTCTCCAAGCCACTTCTCAAACGGGTCAACCACGACTAATCATTCATACCACACGCGTGCCTCTCACGACAATAGAGCTAGGTCAGCCTCACCTCCGAGAGCTGATCCTTCTCCAACAAGGAGACTTATTCTATCGGCTCGTCCACAAGAGACAATGGCCAATCCTCCGCCGCCGCCTGACCTTGCAAGCAACCTCATAAGGTTGTTGAATGAGTGATTTGATGAGCTTAGAAGGGAGCTTCGTCCTCCTCCTCAAGTCCAAGAGCCTCCAGCTCAAGTTGCTCCACCGCCGCCTGAACGCCCAAGACCTAGCGAGCCTTATCCGGAGGATGAAGAAGACTTCTTCCCTCAACGAATGCGACCTTGGAGACAGCCAAGAGGTCATCATCCTAGACAACAGCCTGAATGGGATCAAGTTAGAAGGCGCTATGAGGTTGAAGACGCTTTTGAACCTCAAGAAGTTAGAAGAGAGCCGCAGAGACTTCCAAGAGATCATAGACCAAGACAAGCGTATCATAGATATCACGAGGAAGATGATGGTGTCTCTGATCACACTAGCCAAGCTTCTCAAGGGCCTTACCACTGTGAGCCAAGGTAATAACACATTGAAAGCTTCAAGATCAAGATACCTCCTTTCAATGGGAAGAGTGATCTGTATGCTTACTTAGAATGGGAGAAGAAGATTGAGCTTGTCTTCGAATGTAGGTGGTACTTCGAAGCAAACAAGGTGAGAATGGCAACTACTGAGTTCCATGACTACGCTCTAAGTTGGTGGGATCAAATAGTTACTTCAAGAAGAATGAACGGAGAACATCCAATTGATATTTGGGCCGAATTGAAAGCGGCCATGAGAAGAAGATTTGTGCCAAGACATCATCACCGTGACCTTCTCCAAAGGCTTAGGAGATTGACTCAGGGTTCAAAGTCAGTTGAGGACTATTTCCAAGAGATGGTGATGCTTCTCCCAAGGGTTGATCTAAGAGAGGATCGTGAAGCTACTATGGCTTGCTTCCTTGGTGGCCTCAACCGAGAAATCCAAGATCACTTGGAGATCCAACACTATGTGGAGCTAGAAGAGATGCTTCAAAAGGCTGTGATGATAGAGCAACAAGTCAAAAGGAAGGGGAAAACACCTTTCAAGTCATAATACACCAAAGACAACAAACCGGGTTTTACCAAGGATTGGAGTGTGACTAAGAAACCTTTTGTGCCAACTACTAATGAAGGAAACAAGGAGAAACCAAATGATTTCAAGGACAAGGGTTAAGGAATTTCTAATCCAACAAGAGCTCGTGATTTCAAGTGCTTCAAGTGTCAAGACCGCGGCCACTAAGCCAATGAATGCACTAACAAGCTTGTGATGATCCTTCTTGATGATGGAGAATACATCTTCGAGGATGAAGAGGCTGCTCAAGAAGAAGGAGAAGATGAGAACTCACTTGATGAGTGTGAAGAAGAGGCTGCTCAAGGAGAACTCTTGGTTACTAGAAGAGCCTTGAAGTTGTTCCCAACGACCACAAATGAAGAGCAACGAGACAACTTGTTCCACACTCGATGTTTTGTGAACAAGAAGGTGTGTAGCCTCATCATAGACGGAGGAAGCTGCACCAATGTGGCCAGCACCACCATGGTGAAGAAGCTTGGGTTAGACATGAAGAAGCATCCGAGGCCATATCGGTTGCAATGGCTTAATCCCGACAGAGAATTAAAAGTGTCTCATCGAGTGACTGTCCATATAGCTATTGGCAAATATGAAGATGAGATACTATGTGATGTATTGCCAATGGAAGCTGGACACATTCTCTTGGGAAGGTCGTGACAATATGATAGAAGGGTTGTGCATGATGATTTCTCAAATAAGTACTCCTTTGAGCACAAGGGTAAAAAAATCACCCTTCTTCCAATGACTCCTCAAGAAGTGGCTCAAGATCAATTACATCTAAGGAAAAGAGATGAACAACCTTCTACCAAGGCTTCCAACTTCCTTGTTAACTCAAGTGTAGTAAGGAAATCCCTTCATGCTAAACAAACTATTTTACTCTTTGTGTATAAAGAAACTCTTGCTAGTATGACTAACCCTTCACCGGAGCTTTGAAGTGTTCTTAGTTATCTTTTGCATCAGTTTAGGGATGTATTTCCTGGTGAAGAGACTCATGGCTTGCCACCACAAAGAGGGATTGAGCACTAAATTGATTTTGTTCCCAATGAAACTTTACCAAATCGTTCGGCTTATAGAACAAATCCTTTGGAGACCAAAGAGCTTAAAAGACAAGTGGAATACCTCATGAGCAAAGGCTATATCAGAGAGAGCTTGAGTCCTTATGTTGTGCTTGTGCTCTTTGATATGAACCTGAGCAGCTTAGAACCTGAACCAGAGCAAGCAACTGAACCTGAGCTAGTAGGAAGGATTACCAGATTAAGAGCTAAGGAACTAGCAAAGGAAGCACATGCTCTCATCTGTTTAGGCGAGCTTGATCAACAGAGGAATGAGGATCTGTTCCAACTAGCCAAGCTTGAGGTTCAAGATCCTACTTTGATTACTGAGTGATATCAAGGTGATNGATTAAGAGCTAAGGAACTAGCAAAGGAAGCACATGCTCTCATCTGTTTAGGCGAGCTTGATCAACAGAGGAATGAGGATCTGTTCCAACTAGCCAAGCTTGAGGTTCAAGATCCTACTTTGATTACTGAGNTTGTGCTCTTTGATATGAACCTGAGCAGCTTAGAACCTGAACCAGAGC
>OVAU01003661.1:0-10851 GCA_900406315.1 Biscutella laevigata subsp. laevigata
GTAGCATGTTAGAGGAATAAGCCACCCGAATCGATAACCTATGTCCATTTGCTTAGTTCCCTTTTATAATTTTATCAAATCGTTTAGTTGACNTATGTTTTTAATGAGTAGCATGTTAGAGGAATAAGCCACCCGAATCGATAACCTAAGTCCATTCGCTTAGTTTTCTTTTATGATCTTCTCAAATCGTTTTAGTTGACTTTCGCTTTGACTTTTACTCTTGTTGCAATCTCAATATTTTCAATAGACTTGTTTAATGACAAAACAATCTATTATTACCCTAGACTTAGCNTACTTGATTAATAAGTTGATATTAGTTTCCTCCTTAATACAATAGGGAGTAGGCCAAATATATCTTTATCACAAATTCATCATTTAGTTATATAAAAATCATGGTTATTCTCATTATTAATGATATTGAAAAAAATATTATTAAAAAAAATCATAGGTTTCTCTGCAAATTATAGACTCAAGAAATGAGTCATTTTTCTATTTTCCTCCTCATAATTTTTAACTATTAGAAATGAGATTTAGTAAAATAAAAAAGGGTTATTTTACTACAAATATTTGGAGGAGAAATAAAATATAAACATCATAAAAATATAATGAAAGAGAAAAATATATGTAATTTTGCACAACATAATCAATTCCAAGAATAGAGACTTTCTCTTTGAAATTCATACTTATTTTTAGCATTTTTGTTTTGTTTTTTTATTTACTTTTTAAGCATAAACAATTAAACTTATTGCAATGATTGGAATTATATTTTTTTTATTAACTTGATAATCACTTCTTCGAAAAGATCAGAGAACAAAAAAATCAAAACAAATTAAGAAAGCGTGAACGGTAGGATTTGAATCTTTACGGGCAAAGTGTAACACCCGTGTCCTGCAGTTTCTGCCAGACGGGAAACAACCTTAAACTAGTGGAAGAATCCAGACGCGTCCTGGCCTAAAAAACAGGTTTGGATCTGGACTAAGACAGATTGACCGATCTGCAAGGTCCAATTGTCCAATCGGACATCCAGGAGTGTACGAGATCAGGGAAACCGATTGACCGGTTATGTCAGACAAGTCTGGTGATTCAAGTTGACTGATGAAATCAGATTGGTTAGGTTGAACTGGTGGCTTTGATAAAGAGGAGGCAGCCTGGGTTGCGGAGCTAGCTGGAACTACCCAAAGACTGAGGAATCAAGTAAGCATCAAGTTCGGGTGGAGCAACACGTGGATCTAGGAGGAGCGATTCGTGGGCCAAGCAGGAGCTGTTCGTGGGTTAAATGGAGCAGCGTGGGTATGCAATGGAGAAGACAGTCTGGGTGATGCCAGACGGGGGAAGACGGTCGGGTGCAGACGGTCGAGGTGAAGACGGAAGACGGCCGGGTGCAGACAGCCAAGGGAGGACGGAAGACGGCCGGGTGCAGAAGGTCGGGGTGAAGATGGACAAGGTCAAACAGAGACGACTAGTGGAAGTGTGAGTATGTCTATTTGGTTCCCTTGTTTTTTGTTGTTCATTCAAGCCTTGTTCACTTCATGGATTCAAGGACTTGTCTGGGTTAGCGTGATGTTACTGCAACCCGGTCGAGGAAAGGGAACACGTGAGCCTTTGTGGCTGTCCGATGCTTGACCGGAGAGACCTTTATGGTCGCCTTGTTAGTGAATTGATGGTGGTAGGTTCTATGGTTCGGATGGATGGTGTTCCTGTCCAGACTGGACAGAACTGAAGTTAGTTACCCTTATCCCTTCGTGGGTGTCATGGGCATGTGTAGCTGTTTATCCCTGCGTGGGTGTCCTGATCCATGTATGGGTGTTCTGGCCTTTGGGCAAGACCGAGAGTGATCCGGTTGGGATTGGTCTGCGTGGACTATGTCTAGACTGGTATGAACTGTTAGGCCAAACTTGTGCTTGAGATTGTGTTGGGTGGCCTGGATCATCGATCAAACGAGTCCCATGAAGTTTCCAGCGGAATATTGGTTATGGTCAAGTTGTTAAGTGTTAAGATGTCTAAGACTTGAGATGGATACCCAGACGTTCGTGGTTTAGATGTCATAAACAGTCGTGTGACTGAAGGCGCATGATTTAAGTTGGACGGATATGATGTACTCACTAGGCGAATGTGTTTCGCTGAACTGCTTCCTTTGTGGTTGTAGGTAACCAGGTTCAAGGTAAGGACGCTTGGTGGCCGTGAAGAGTCAAGGCGAATATCAAGGAGGACGAAGGACGATGGAATTTGTAAAGAAAGACTATGACGAAAACTGGCTAGCGATCTAGTCGTATTGGACGTCCAACCGATTAAAAAAATTCGGGGTGGGGTTTCACACAAAACCCATATGATTTCTAGTCATACCCGATAACCACTACGGCAATTAGGTGCACTAAACTTTTTTATTATATAGATTTATTTTGGTGCGGATTAGATTGGGCTTAACTAAAACCCAAAACGTGTTAAGACAGGTTTAAATTAAAAAGACCAGAAACTACTCTTAATCCTCTAAAAAGGTAATAAACGAGAAAGTAGAGAGTCAACGGTCAGAGCGTTGACCAAATCTCTCACTCACACAAGCCAAATCTCTCCCTCTCCGTCTGCATCTCGCCGGAGATCGTCGCCGCAACGAATTTGATTCGTCACCTACGCTGACAAGGTAATCTCTCTGAAAATTCGGATCATTCCAGCTCAATATCAACATCGCTCAAAGATTCATTCTTTTCGGAAGCTTTTGAATGATTGGTGAAATCTAAATATTTAACATACCTTCGAGTGGTTATCTAACAGTAATTTGTATGAATTCACCCTAAACGATTTGTAGAAACTTTAAGATCAAAGAGAGATAAAAAAATCTTTCCCACTTTAATGTAATTCTTAAATCAGTTAAGTTCAAAGTTATGTCTTCAAGGTCACTTTCAGATTCTTGGTTTGTTATATATCGTACTAAATCAGTAATTGGATGTTTAATTTCCATAACAGTTTCGATTTTGTTCTGTTTTAGGATAAGGAGGAAGAATGGCTACTCCAGTTGATGTTCCAAACGAAATTAGGAATCAAGGGAAGCATTACTTCTCAATGTGGCAAACACTCTTCGAAATCGACACCAAATACGTTCCTATCAAACCCATAGGCAGAGGCGCCTATGGTGTAGTCTGCTCTTCTGTTAACAGAGAGACCAACGAGAAAGTGGCTATCAAGAAGATCCACAATGTGTTTGAGAACAGGATTGATGCATTGAGGACACTTAGGGAACTCAAGCTCTTACGCCATCTTCGACATGAGAATGTGATTTCTCTCAAAGATGTAATGATGGCTATTCATAAGAGAAGCTTTAAAGATGTCTATCTTGTTTATGAGCTCATGGATACTGACCTTCACCAAATCATCAAGTCGTCTCAAGTGCTGAGTAATGACCATTGCCAATACTTCTTGTTTCAGGTATGGCGATTTAGGACTCTTGATTTGTTTGCTATTGCTTTTAGATATAAATGCAGATTAAGTGGTTGGCTTTGAAAACATATAAATGTAAATTCTTATGTGCAGTTGCTTCGAGGGCTCAAGTATATTCATTCAGCTAACATTCTCCATCGGGATCTAAAACCCGGGAACCTCCTAGTCAACGCAAACTGCGACTTAAAGATATGTGACTTTGGTTTAGCACGCACAAGCAACACCAAAGGTCAGTTCATGACTGAATATGTCGTGACTCGATGGTACCGAGCACCAGAGCTTCTACTCTGTTGTGACAACTACGGGACCTCTATTGATGTCTGGTCTGTTGGTTGCATATTCGCCGAGCTTCTTGGAAGAAAACCGATATTCCCGGGAACAGAATGTCTCAACCAGATTAAACTCATCATTAACATTTTGGGGAGCCAAAGAGAAGAAGATCTCGAGTTTATAGATAACCCGAAAGCCAAAAGATACATAGAATCTCTCCCTTACTCACCGGGAGTATCGTTCTCTCGTCTTTACCCTGGCGCACACGTCTTAGCCATTGATCTTCTTCAGAAAATGCTCGTTCTTGATCCTTCGAAAAGGATTAGTGTCACGGAAGCGCTTCAGCATCCTTACATGGCGCCTTTATATGATCCCAATGTGAATCCTCCTGCTCAAGTTCCTATTGATCTTGATGTGGATGAAGATGAGGATTTGGGAGCAGAGATGATCAGAGAGTTGATGTGGGAGGAAATGGTTCATTATCATCCAGAAAATGCTTCCATGAACAACACTGAGCTCTCTGAGCTTTGAGCTCAACATGTCTTTTGCAGGGACTTTTACAGAGAGATCTTTCTACTACCTTTATATTGTATTTCATTTCGTGTTTGCTTCTTGAAAATGTTTGTTCATAATATTGTCGATAAAGAACAGTAACTATTACATATTCAGTTAAGCGACTTGTTTGTGTCATTGAAGCTCTGCTTTGTTTTGTTGGTTATAAGGTAAAGTGTGTTTCATAGTGTAACATGATAGTTACAAAGTTGACTTATCCATTCTAGTAAAAAACTCCATCTTTTGGGCTTACGTTCCTCTTATTCTATTAGAGGCTTCATTTACTCTTTTCTTAATTTTTGAGTGGCTATCATTTCTCTAATTACTATTTCTCTGATCTTGTGTGGCTGTTATTTGCTCTCTCCCTTTCAAAAAGTGCTTGTTCAGTATTCTTGAAGATCTTGCTTCCTCGATCCTTTGCAATCCGATTCGTTATCACGGTTCGGGGAGACTTTGAACTATGCATATTGCAATGGATAGTGGCGATGTCCCTTGAAGGAGAAGATGAGCCTTTTGACCTGTCGAATCTCCCTCGGTTCTTTTCCAGCGAGAGAAACAAATTCAGCATAGTAGGTCGGATTCTCTACCCGAATACTCAGAAAGTACCACAGCTCTTGAGAAATCTACCAAGGAAATGGCAAAAAGTTGACAAAGTTAGAGGTATCGCGCTATCGGATGAAAGGTTTCAGTTCTTTTTAATAACGAGCA
This sequence comes from Biscutella laevigata subsp. laevigata, assembly GCA_900406315.1. NCBI lineage: Eukaryota > Viridiplantae > Streptophyta > Magnoliopsida > Brassicales > Brassicaceae > Biscutella > Biscutella laevigata. Next base: position 4,963 of record OVAU01003661.1, read on the forward strand.
CGATCTACAGGATGTTCTAGACAGAGGTTTCCAAACTTTTAATGAATGGGGAATTGTTCTTGATAGATGGGTTCTTTCACCTCCGGAAGACTATCTTCAGTTTGTTGACATTTGGGTTCAAATCAAGAATATCCCGATCAACCACTACAATGTGCCATCTATCACTTCCTTTGGGGAACGCGTTGGTCATGTTCGCACTGTTGTGTTGGATGATTTAAAACCTCAGTTCCAAGACTTCGTTAGGGTATTGATAAAAATTGATGTGTCAAAACCATTAAGGAAATCTAAAATTATCAATCTCCCTGAAGGTGGCTCGGTAGAAGTCTTCTATCACTACGAAAAAGTTCAGAAACGCTGCTTCTTATGCCAACGTTTATCTCATGACATGTCGAGGTTTCCTTTAAAAGAAGTGAGGAAAACCTTGACCAATGCTCCATCGTCATCGGGTAAACGTCCTTTGGCTGCACAGCCTGTGCTGAAGCATGGGGACCCTCTGTATGGAGTTTTAAGTGATAATCAAGTAGGGATCGATCCCCTTGATGGAAGACCCAAGATTGCAAAGGAAGTTTTAGAGGAGATGGGGAGATATATCATTACTGCAAATCCAGATGATCTCCGGCTCAGGGAAGAAAAGGTGAAAAAGTCCATTGCTGAAGCTGAAAAGGATCCAAATGCTAAGAAAATTGCTTTATGTTTGGAGTCTCCCCCCATTATTACCACTGATCTGTCTAAAGAGAAGGGGATGGTCATCTCGTATGACATCTCTTCTACCTCGGAAGATATTGGAGATTTCAACAACTCATATGCGACTTACGATCGTGCCAATTCCGATCCTCTTCAAGGCACTAGAAAGTTGTCAACTGGGAGAATAATTGGGGGTCCATCAGCTAAAACTCGTTCTCTCGAATGACAGCAACACTCTACGGAATGGAGTTATAGCAATTCTGCTATAAGCTCTCCCGGGGATTCCGTGAAAGACAAGTTTTCATCGAAGAGGAGAAGACCTCCAAAGTCTAAGCGTTTAAAGGCTATGTCTACAGGGTCTGGCTCAGCAAATGTCTCAAACCGTGGGAAAGCTACCTCACTTTCGGTTAAAGGATCTTCTGCTATTTAGAAAAGGCAGTCGAACCAGATTGTGAAGAAGCTTAAGCAAGGTATCAACCTTGAGGTGTTTCCAGAGAAGGGAACACCTCCACCATCTTGACAATTCATAGACTAAAGGAGATGCGTAAAACACATTTCCCGGACGTCTTGTTTCTGATGAAGACCAAAATTTATAGAAACATTATTGTAGATATTCAGGAATGGCTAGGTTATGACTATGTATATACTGTGGATCTTGTTGGTAAAAGTGGCGAGTTATCATTATTTTGGAAGCGCAATGTAAAAATGGAGATTTTGTCTGCTGATTAAAACCTTATTGACTACTGTGTTCATATTGGCGCTTCATCCTTTTTGTTGTCATGTATGGTAATCCGGTTCGCAACTTGAGACTGCTCTTATGGGAAAGAATGTCTAGAATTGGGATTCAAAGGAATGATAAATGGTTAGTATTTGGAGACTTCAATGACATTTACATAACGGTGAAACGGTTGGAGGAATGTCAAGATCCGAAGCCTCTTTTAGACCTTTCATCGATATGGTGCATGCCTGCAAGCTCTCTAAACTAAAAAGCTTTGGAAATTCATTCTCCTGGGGTGGTCGTAGAAATGAATTATGGGTCCAATGCAAGCTTGAGAGGAGCTTCGGCAACCATGCTTGGTTTGATATCTTCCCTAACTCCAACCAAACTTTCATGGAAAAAAGTGGATCCGACCCCATACCGGTTCTTATTTCGCTTTATGATTCCAGAGCATCTTATAGAGGCTTGTTTCGATTTGATAAACGTCTCTTCAATAAGCTAATGGTTCGTGAGACTATTGTTGAAGCTTGGACTAACCCTTCGGCGAATTCCAATTACAAATAGTTTGAAGATCTGTCGTAAAGCTTTAAGCAGCTGGAAGAAAGCAAACACTCTCAACTCCAAAATTCGGCTAATTAACCTGCAAAGAGAGCTCGAAGAGGAATATTCTTCCTTCTTCCCTTCCTCTTGTAAGCTCTCTTTCCTCCGACAAGAGTTACAATCGACCTATCGTGAGGAAGAGACCTATTGGAGTAAAAAATCCAGAGAAAAATGGCTTAGGGATGGTGATCGCAACACCACGTACTTCCATGCTTCAGTGCAAGCCTCTAGGTCTGCGAATCATATAGAGAGGCTTCTTGATAAGCATGAGATTGATCAGTTAGAAGAAGCTTCTAAAGCAAAGGTAGCTTGTGAGTACTCAACGACCTATTCACTTCCTCGAATCCTAGTGACTTCCAAGGTATCTTCCCTGATTTTACTCCGAGAATCTCTATGGAAAATAATATGAAATTGATTGAGCCGATCTCTGCAATTGAAATTGAAGAAACAATTTTTTCGGTGAAAGCAGCAAGCGCCCTGGGTCCTGACGGGATGTCTGGCTTCTTCTTTCAGAAATATTGGGATGTTTTAAAGGATATAGTCATCTTGGAAGTTAAAAAATTCTTTGAAGCTGACACTATGCTGACTGATTGGAATTTCACTCATATATCCCTGATTCCGAAGAAGATCAACTCGAATCTCATGAAAGATCTTCGACCAATCAGCCTTTGTTCGGTTTTATACAAAGTGGTATCGAAGATCTTGGTATCAAGATTGAAGCCTCTGCTCTCGGATATTATTTCTCCTTGCTAATCAGCGTTCATCTCAGACCGTCTCATATCTGATAACATCTTGATTGTGCATGAAATCGTCCATGCTATGGGGACTCATGCTTTAACAACCAAGTCATATATGGCTATTAAATCAAACATGTCGAAAGCTTTCAATAGAGTGGAGTGGAACTATCTGCGGAGTCTCCTTTCGGCAATGGGATTTCACTCAGTTTGGATTCACTGGATAATGACTTGTGTGACAATAGTAAAGTTCTCGGTTTTAAGGAATGGACAAGCCTTTGGTATGGTGGAACCTAGTCGTGGTCTTCGCCAGGGAGATCCGTTATCTCCTTTCCTTTTCGGTCTTTGCACGGAGGGGCTGTCTCGCTTGCTGAGAAGATCTGAGTTAAATGGCAAGATTTCTGGTATTTGATTCAAGGATGATGGCCCTTCGATTAACCATCTACTTTTCGCTGACGACAGTCTCTTCGTTTGTAAGGCTGATTTGAATGAGAGCAATGAGCTAATCTCTGTACTGAAGGAGTATGGTGATGCTACAAGTCAAACCATCAATATAGAAAAGTCCTCTTTAACATTCGGGAACAAAATTTAGGCTAACTTGAAAGTTAATATGCAACAGCAGTTCCAGATTTTCAACGAAGGAGGAGCAACTACTTATGTAGGCCTTCCCGAGTGTTTTAGTGGCTCAAAAGCAAAAAAAATGGCATACATATCTGAAAAGCTGAAGGATCGCTTATCTAATTGGTTTTCAAGGAATATATCTCTAGGGAATGGAAATTCTGCTCAAGGCTGTCGCCATGGCAATGTCAATATATGCAATGTCGGTCTTTAGATTGCCAAAGTCCACTTGTGCATCAATCACAGCGGCAATGAGTGAATTTTGGTGGAATTCGGTCCAACACAAGCGCAAGATACACTGGAATAAGTGGGAAAAATTATGCTTGCCTAAGCATATGGGAGGTCTCGGTTTTAAGGATCTCATTTCTTTCAATCAATCTTTGCTGGCGAAACAAGCGTGGAGGCTCCTCCAATTTCCGGATAGCCTAGTGAGTCTATTTATTAAAAGTAGATATCACCACTCATCATCCTTCTTAGAAGCTTCAATCTCTAATCGGCCATCGTTCGCTTGGCAAAGCATCCTCTTTGGCAGAGATCTCTTGGTTAAGGGTATTGAGCTTAACATTGGTAATGGTCTAGATACCTTTGTTTGGACAGATTCATGGATCAAAGATGGCACTATGCGACCTCCAAGATTCAAAAACATCTTAATGGACCTCAATTTGAAGGTCTATGATCTCATTGATGTTAGACGAAGAATCTGGAGAACTGATAAGCTCTGATTTTTATTCCATCAGCGCGACGTGGACCTGATTTTAGCTCGGCCTCTGGTAGTCAATCGTCCATATTTTTACTCTTGGAAATTCACAACATCAAGAGCTTTCTCGGTAAAGACGGGTTATCAGGTCGCTTTTGAAGATACTCATACTAATCTGATTAGTGAAGCAGTTGCTCAACCTTCAACCAATCCTCTAAAAGCAAGAATTTGGTCACTTCCTATCCCAACTAAAATCAGATCCTTCATTTGGCGGGCACTTTTGGGTGCTCTTCCGATTATGAATTCCCTCATTAGAAGAGGTATTAAGGTTGATGATCGTTGTCGGTTTGCAGCAATACTGGAGAATCAGCCAACCATGCCCTTTTCGATTGCACCCTTGCTCGGCAGTCCTGGGCTTTATATGATATTCCGACGCCAGAGGGAGGTTTCAACTCATCCCAATTTATGCGAACCTCGCTTATCTATTGTCATTGGACGATAAGTTCCATGTTTTTGTAGGATCGAAAATTTTTGTTCCCTTGGGTGATGTGGATCATTTGGAAGAACATAAACAAATTGTTTATTGAGGGTATGTCATTTTCTCCCTTTGACTCAATCAGGAAAGCGGTGATGGATAAACAGATATGGTGCTCCTCTCGATCTGACAACTCAGAAGTTACAACAATTCCAATACTCGCTCATCAGCCCCAATCTAATTGGAAAGCTCCACCTCAAGGGAAACTTAAATGCAATATAAGTTATATCTGGCTCAAGAATGAAATGAGGGGTGGTTTTGCGTGGGTTCTACGCGATCACTTAGGAAAAGTTCTTCTTCATAGTCGTGCTGCCTTCTCTTTGGTTAGCAGCCTTATTGATGATAAATTCAAGAGTTTTATGTAGGCTATGGAAAGTATGTCGAGCCATAGACTAGACAACATTACTTTTGCTTCGGAAGCTTCAGATCTCGTTGAGGCTCTCCTTCGTCCTAAGGCATGGCCCTCCTATGGGTATTTTTTTGTCCAAATTGTCCAATTCTTTGGATAGATTCACTAACGCTAATATTCTTTTGGAACTGTCTTTGGCTAATAGAGGAGCATCTCTCATTGCCTGCAGTGTCAAGAACCCTCAGCGAAGACAGTCGTATGTGGCCTTGAATGGTCCTCGATGGCTGGCTTTGCTCTTTGCTAATGAGAGATCCGTCCTCTAACTTGTCTGAATGTGTTTTTATTCTTTTGTTCCACCGAGTCCTAGGCTTTCGCCTTTGTTTTGTTGTTGGGTCTCATGTTTCTTGGTTGTAAATATCAGACCTTGGTTTTATATTATAAAGGCATATTTCAGATGAAAAAAAAAGAAGCTAAAATGTGTTTAACGTTTGTACATGAAGATTTCTGATTCCTCCTTTGTATTTTTTCTTTTAAATATTGACTGACTTTCTAATCTGAATATAATTTGAAGATAAATCTATAAACACACGTAGCTGCCAATAATTATATATATGCAACAATGTTTCAGAAGAATACATATTTAATTCTTCTTCTCTCTCCTAATCTCTCTCTCTCTATTCTCTCTCGATCTTCAGATCTAAGAGTTGGAGAGAATTGGGAAGCGGAGTTCCGACCCTTCCTTTATCTGACACAAACTCGTGCGCCGCGGTTGGTCTCGCCCAACCCTCTCCAGTCTTAAGTCGTTACGGTGGTGCTCCGCCATAACAACGCTTTGTCCCCTCCAAAGCCCATTCAGCCAGTGGTTTTTTGGTCTTCGTCTGTGCTGAGACCCCCGCTTAGATCCCTGGTAAGCCGGTTCTCTTCTCTGTCTCTGGATCTCGGAGCTCGTTCGGG
>OVAU01003665.1:0-10844 GCA_900406315.1 Biscutella laevigata subsp. laevigata
TAGTTTGAAATTGAAAACTTAATTTTTTATTTGAGTAAAAAATCGTTTAAATTATGAAAAAATTGAGTCAAATTTTTGAAATATGGGTTGGGTTGATATTAATTTAAAAATATTGTTTAGATTATATTAATTTAAAATATTATTGAGTGGTGTATATAGAAATAATTATATAATTTATTTTTATGTAGCTATAATTTATCATTTGTAACATTCAACAAAATTTCCTAAATTATAGCTACATAAAAATAAATTATATAATTATTTCTATATACACCACTCAATAATATTTTAAATTAATATAATCTAAACAATATTTTTAAATTAATACCAACCCAACCCATATTTCAAAAAATTTAACTCGATTTTTTCATAATTTAAACGACTTTTTACTCAAATAAAAAATTAAGTTTTCAATTTCAAACTATATATATAAAACACGCGCATCGCGAGTACAACTCTAGTTATAGTACATTGCCAGCCGAGGGCCCTTTAGTCCAGTGGCTATCTGTTAGAGAATAGAATATCCTTTATTCTATTTCTCAGTCAATATTGTTCATATATACGTTGTAACTTCCCATAGAGATAGGTGCAATCTGTAACCATCTCATCTATATATTTGAAAGTAAATACAATGTTACATTCAGGGAAAATCATTGTCTTTCATGGTATCAGAGGGTTCAACGATCCTCTAGAACCTTTTCTCACTTCCGCTCAATCTCTCTTCTCTTTCTCCTTTCTCTCTTTTCTCTCCTTTCTCTCTTCTCTTTCAACCTCACTCTTCTCTCATGGCAAACGCCAATACTCCCTCTGTTACAAATGTCGCCATACGATCTCTTGTCACCATTGTGCTGGATCTCAATGATCCGAAATTTGAGGCGTGGAAAGAATTGTTTTTGATTCACTGTCAAGCTTTTGATGTTGCAGGTCACCTTGATGGTACAGCTGTTCGAGCTAATGCAAACGATCATGCCTGGATCAAAAAGGATGGACAAGTCAAAAGTTGGATCTATGGAACTCTGTCACCGGCGATGTTTGATTGTGCATTCAAGCCTGGTTCCACAGCACGTGAGGTTTGGCAACGGATTGCAGCACTCTTCAACGACAACAAGGAGGCACGAGCAATTCAATTGGATCAAGATCTCCGCAGCAAAACGTTAGGGGATCTAACGATCCACACATATGCGCAGCAGATGAAATCAATAGCAGACCTCCTTGCCAGTGTCGATGCTCCAGTCAGCGATCGCAATTTGGTTACCTTTCTTCTCGGAGGCTTAGGCGAAAAGTATGACAACATCCTCAACGTCATCAAGTATCGAGAACCCTTTCCAACATTTGAACAAGCTCGCTCGATGCTGCTACTTGAAGAAGATCGTCTTGCAAGGTCTAGCAAAACTACGCAAGCTCACAAGGACACAGCATCATCCGACAACGTTCTTCTCGCGTCAGCACCAGCACCTGCTGCTTCTGCTAATCAACCAAGGTACTCGAACAATAGAGGCAAGAAACAGAACCGTGGCAGAGGACGTGGAAATAACTATCAGTACAAACCTCAAAATCAACAATGGAATGTACCTTTCTGGTCATCTGGCTTTCCACTTTGGCAAGGACCACAGTTCAACCCCTGGTTCCAATTTCCTCAACATCCATTACATCAACAGAGGCTATTAGGACCACGACCAGCAATGCCATCTCCACAACCTCATCGCCAGGATTCCCACATCGCCAACGTCCAGTATGATCCCACAGCTGACTATGCTGCGGCATACAACACAATGACCATGATAGATCCAGCTGATCACCAGTGGTACATGGACTCAGGCGCGACATCTCATCTGTCCAATAATGCAGGTAATCTTAAGTATACAGTTAACGATAGCACCGGAAAATCAGTCACCGTTGCAAACGGTAGTCGTATTCCAATTAGGAAAACTGGTGCAGTTTCTTTCCCTTATACGTCTCGACCATTACACTTAAAATCTGTTCTTGTTGCTCCTTCATTAGTCAAAAATCTCGTCTCAGTTCGTCAATTCACTAAAGACAACTCTTGTTCTATTGAATTTGACCCTAATGGTTTTTCTGTGAAGGACCTGAAAACAAAGACGAGTCTTCTCCGCAGTGACAGCAATGGCGACCTCTATCCACTCAAGCTTTCCTTCAATAAACAGCCAGAGGCTCTTGCTGCGATTTCTTCATCAAGTGTTTGCATCAACGTTTAGCTCATGCTAATAAACAAGCGCTTGACTTTCTTTCTTCTTCTTCTTTGATATCTTGTAATAAAAAGGACACATCTCACCTTTGTGATGCTTGTCAACTGGGGAAACAAATAAAACTGCCTTTTATCTCTTCTGAATCTAATGTCACATCTCCTTTTGAAATTGTTCACACATATTTATGGACTTCTCCTGTCATAAGCCAAAGTGGTATTCGGTATTACATTCTTTTCCTCGATCAATACACTCATTTTCGATGGATTTATCCATTAAGAAACAAATCCGATGTCTTTCACAAATTCAAAAGCTTCATAGCATATGTCAAGAATCAGTTCAAAACTACTATTAAATCACTCCAATGTGACAATGGCAGTGAGTACAACAATTTGAAATTTCATGATCTTTTTGCTGCTAACGGAATTAAATTTCGCTTTTCTTGCCCCTACACTTCTCAGCAAAACGGTCGCGCAGAGAGGATGATACGCACAATTAACAATTCGGTGCGATCGCTTCTCTTCCAAGCTCATCTTCCAACGAGCTTCTGGGTTGAAGCACTCCATGCTTCAGTCCACATTCTGAACATTCTTCCTTCGAAGAGCATTGGTAACAAGATACCTTTCACCCTTCTCTTTCGAAAAACTCCCTCTTATTCTCACCTTCGAGTATTCGGATGCCTCTGCTATCCGAATCAAAATCATAATCCCACTACAAAACTCTCTGCTCGATCATCAAAATGCATATTCTTGGGTTATCCAGATAATCACAGAGGCTATCGATGTTTTGATTTACTAACCAGAAAAATCATAATATCCAGACATGTTGCTTTCGATGAAACAGTGTTTCCTTATCGTGATGCAGAGAAAACTGTCAAGCCAGATTATAACCCGTTTGTTGCAGTTGATGATCCGTCCCCCTTATTTCGGCAAATCCTAAACAGTGCACCGACTGCCCCTAATCCCTCGATGCACACTACTCCCGCGATGCCACAGCCAACTCACGCTGCACCACCTGCAGTTGAGGAACCAAGGCACTCGATGGCCACTCGGTCACAGCACGGCATCAGTAAGCGGAAACAGCCTTTCTCCTTTCTGTCACAATCATTTTCTCCTCTTCCTAAAGGTCACGTAAATGCACTAGCTGATCCTTCTTGGAATACGGCTATGACTAATGAGTTTGATGCTATTGTTAACAGTGATACTTTTGACCTTGTACCTAGACCGCAGGGGGTTAATGTCATTGTTTCGATGTGGCTTTTCAAACACAAGTTCAATGCTCATGGCCTCTTCACCAAGCATAAAGCTCGACTGGTTGCTAATGGAAAGACACAGGAGGCTGGGATCGATTTCTCAGAGACCTTCAGTCCAGTAGTAAAACCTGTGATTATTCGTGCAGTGTTACATGTTGCTCTTGCCAATGGATGGAACATTCACCAACTTGATGTTCAAAATGCCTTTTTACATGGCACTTTGGATGAGGATGTCTATATGTACCAACCGCCAGGGTTCATTGATAAGGACAGACCGAATCATGTTTGCAAACTGAAACGTTCGATCTACGGGCTTAAACAAGCTCCCAGAGCTTGGAATGCTCGATTTGTCTCTTTTATAACTAAGTGGGGTTTTTTGCAGAGCAGGTGTGATGCAAGCTTGTTCATATATAAAAGAGAACCACTCAAGGCTTATCTCCTTCTGTATGTCGATGACATCATCATAACCGCCTCCACAGACAAGCTCAAGCTCGACATCATTCACGCACTTAAATCAAATTTCCAATCACCGATGCTGGAAAACTCGACTCATTCTTGGGTATAGCTGCGATATTCAACAACCAAGGCCTATTTCTCAATCAGTCTCGGTATGCTGAAGACATCATCGATCGAGCAGGAATGAAGGACTGCAAACCTTGTTCAACTCCTGTTGACTTAAAGTCAAAACTTGCTGATGTCGTCGGAGATAAGATATCAAACCCGACTTTGTATCGCAGTCTAGCAGGGGCTCTTCAATACCTGACTATCTCGAGACCGGATATTACGTATGCCGTCCAACAGATTTGTTTGTTCATGCATGATCCACGTGAACCACATATGCAAGCTCTGAAACGAATACTGCGGTACCTACAAGGAACAAAGCACAAAGGACTGCAACTCTTGAAGGCACAGCCGCTTCGAATCACAGCTTACTCCGATAGCGATTGGGCTGGTTGTCCAAGTACAAGACGTTCCACATCAGGTTTCTGTGTATATCTTGGCAACAATCTAGTCTCCTGGTCGGCGAAGAGACAGCCAACAGTGTCTAGATCGAGCGCAGAAGCCGAATACAAGGGTGTAGCAAACGTAGTTGCTGAAACTTGCTGGTTACGAAATCTCCTTCTCGAGATGCAATGCCCTGTGCGACATGCAACTCTCGTTTACTGCGACAACATCAGCGCTGTCTACATGTCTGCTAATCCAGTCCAACATCAACGTACAAAACACATTGAGATCGATATACACTTTGTTCGGGAGAAAGTCCAAAAAGGTGAAGTTCGAGTGCTCCATGTACCTTCGTCTTCCCAATTTGCCGATGTTTTCACAAAGGGTCTCCCAACATCTTTGTTTCTCGACTTCAGAGACAGTTTGGGCGTGATAGAGCCACCACGCTGCAACTGAGGGGGAGTGTTAGAGAATAGAATATCCTTTATTCTATTTCTCAGTCAATATTGTTCATATATACGTAGTAACTTCCCATAGAGATAGGTGCAATCTGTAACCATCTCATCTATATATTTGAAAGTAAATACAATGTTACATTCAGGGAAAATCATTGTCTTTCACTATCCACTGTGTCCGTGTCCTCGGGCACCTCGAATTCGATCTCCAGGGGGAGATTGCTAAGGGGAGTGGGCCCCCTGTTGTGGCCCACATCAAAAAAAAAAAAAAAAAAAANATTGCCGAGTTTCATTTGATTAACCTGAGAAAATAGAAAATGTAAGCCCAGTACGGCCCAAAATATCATTTCGGAGGTTCTCTTGGTCTATTGCAGTCTCTGAGTTTCTTCGGATATTTCTATAACCATTTCGGTGAAGATGAATAGGTTCTGTTATTCTCGATCTACGTGACTTCGTTAGTCAATCTGTTCCGCGTGTTTTAGTCATCGATCTGCATCGAATTTGGTCCAGATGTCAAGCCTGGAGTCTCACCAAATGGAGTTTGAGACTCACGAAGATGCGTATTTATTTTACAAAGATTATGCGAAATCCGTCGGTTTTGGAACTGCTAAATTGAGTAGCCGGAGATCAAGAGCTTCGAAGGAATTCATCGATGCCAAATTCTCTTGCATACGGTATGGGAACAAGCAACAATCTGATGATGCGATTAATCCTAGAGCTTCCCCTAAAATCGGTTGCAAAGCGAGTATGCATGTGAAGCGAAGACCAGATGGGAAATGGTACGTTTATAGTTTCGTCAAAGAGCACAATCACGAGCTTTTACCAGAGCAAGCTCATTTTTTCCGGAGCCATAGAAGCACAGAGCCTGTGACGACCGATACTCGGCTTAGACGGAAGAAGAACAATCCATTGGCACACTGTAAACACCTCAGCGCTTATCACGACCTCAGTTTTCTAGATGGTTATATGAGGAATCAGCATGATAAAGGACGCCGTCTAGTTCTCGGCACCGGTGATGCTCAAATCCTACTTGAATTTCTTATGCGTATGCAGGAAGAGAATCCCAATTTCTTTTTCGCAGTTGATTTCAGTGAAGATCATCTTTTGAGAAATGTGTTCTGGGTTGATGCAAAAGGGATTGAAGATTATAAAAGTTTCAGTGATGTGGTGTCATTCGATACAACATATTTCGGGAGTAAATATAAAATACCGCTAGTTCTTTTTGTTGGAGTTAACCATCATGTGCAACCTGTGTTGCTTGGTTGTGGATTGATCGCAGATGAAACAGTTTACACTTATGTCTGGTTGATGCAGTCTTGGTTGTTGGCGATGGGTGGTCAAACACCAAAAGTGATGCTTACTGACCAAAACAATACCATAAAAGCAGCAATCGCAGCGGTCTTACCTGATACTCGCCATTGCTATTGTTTGTGGCATGTGCTGGACCGCCTTCCTCGGAATCTGGACTATTGGGGCATGTGGCAAGACACTTTCATGAAAAAGTTGTTCAAATGTATATACAAGTCATGGTCTGAAGAGGAATTTGATAAGAGGTGGTTAAAGTTGATAGAAAAGTTTCATCTTAGAGATGTTCAGTGGATGCGATCTTTGTATGATGAACGTAAGTTCTGGGCACCTACCTTTATGAGGGGAGTAACATTTGCGGGGTTGTCAACGCGCAGTCGTTCAGAAAGCGTAAATTCTTTGTTTGATAGGTATGTTCAGGCTGAAACTTCACTTAGGGACTTCTTGGAAGGATATGGGCTAATGCTAGAAGATAGGTATGAAGAAGAAGCCAAAGCAGATTTTGATGCTTGGCACGAGGCACCTGAGTTGAAATCTCCGTCACCTTTTGAGAAGCAAGTGTTACTTGTATACACCCATGAAATATTCAGCAAGTTTCAACTCGAGGTTCTTGGTGCTGCTGCTTGTCACCTTACAAAGGAGAGCGAGGAAGGAACAACTTACAGTGTTAAGGACTTTGAAGACGATCAGAATTATTTGGTGGATTGGAATGAATCGAAGTCAGATATTTACTGCTCTTGCCATTCCTTTGAGTACAAGGGATATCTCTGTAGACACGCAATTGTTGTTCTCCAAATGTCAGGTGTTTTCACCATTCCGACAAACTATGTGTTGCAGAGATGGACGAATGCGGCTAGAAACAGACATCATATGAGTGGAAACCTTGAACTTGTGCAGTCTAATATCCGTCGTTTAAATGATCTTTGTCGCCGAGCCATTATATTGGGAGAAGAAGGATCTCTTTCCCAAGAAAGTTATGACGTCGCCATGTTTGCGATGAAAGAAGCTTTTAAACAATGTGCTATTAAGGTTAATACCTTCGACCTTCCCACCAGGTTTGAAGCTGCTGCAACTCGTCCAGGAGATCCTGTCCAAGAAGAAAATCAATATGTTACCACTTCGAAGCAGATTGGACCCGAATGTAACATGCATGAAGGCAGTGCTCCAGGGCAAGCTGAAACCAGAAGGGAAAAGAGAAGTAGCCTAAACAATTCATATAAAAAGGCCAAGGTTTGTTAACTTTTTCTTTTACCCGATGGTCAGAATCATCAGTTAATCTTTTATGGGTACTTGATAGACTATGAAATCATACACACTGCCAAATGATTGGGTATGTTTCATTGATCTTTCTTCATCTTTGCAGCATGTAACTCAATCTGGAACTGTTGGTGAGGGAAGCCAAGAAGTATTTCAACATGTGGTAAGTCTGATTTTCCTATCTGCATCCTGAATGCTAGCTATTCAATTGTTTACAACTGATATGGTTAAAGATGTGGCTGTTATGATCGCTCTCCATTACAGGATGCTCCGAGACAGTTACAGGCTGTATTGGCTGGGCAATTTCAAAACACGATGTCCGGAGTGTTCCAAAATGTAACCGGCACAGAGTTCCACAACCTTCCGGCTACTAATATGCATCACAACAATCCCCCTGGGTAAAACTTGGTTGAAGAATCACTGCCAAGTGCCTAAAAAACACAATAGTTTCTCTATGTAATATATCATTCTCTCATTGTTTCAACGGGATCTTCTCCGGTTCCGTTGTTCTTAGGTTAAGTTAATATAGTAAATGGTGTATCTGTTGATCAACTATTATTGAGCGAATAGGTTTGGGAAGCATTTGTATGAAAGCTAAATTAATTGTAATGAACATGTCTTGATACTTGAGAGTTGAGAATTTTCATAGCTTTGCTAAAATTCATTGGCTTCAAGCCTTCAACTATAATAACTTGTAGTACATTGGAATAAAAGATAAGTTTGTAGTTTACGGTATTTTTTTTTTGTCAATACGTATAAATTTAGATATAAACAAAACGTTTCACATATTTAATAAAAAGTCAATATGTCCGAGTGGTTAAGGAGACAGACTTGAAATCTGTTGGGCTTCGCCCGCGCAGGTTCGAACCCTGCTGTTGACGAATTTGTTTTTTATTTTCTTTGCCACATAACAAAACTCAACATACACAGAAAGCATAAGAAGTCTTTACTCCAGTAAGATGCGAATCAGGAACAAATGCAATCCATCTCTTACTTATGAAACACATCAAAATGTAAACAAGAAAACGTTATTATTTCACTGCCAGATCAGAACAGGAGTACTTTTACTTCTAGTTACAAAAGAATTGCATTACCACTAACTACAATATAGTTCTTTAATAGAAAAACTAAATCACTGGAAGCTCCAAACATTTCTTTTTGAAGTAATTCTTCAATTGATCGAGATGAATCTGTTTACTATGTTCATAGTTTCTCTTCTGATTTCAGAGCTTCTTCTATATCAATATTGTTACTCTCCTTGTTTTCCTGCATCTCTAGTAGTTTCTCTTGTTCCTCGTCTTGCTCTTGCGGTTTAGCTTCTTGTGCAGCACTCGGTTTCTTGATGGTAGACTGCTGATACAGGACTCCACCAAACATACAAATCAAGAGTCCCAAAGTTCCAACAATTGTCGAATGTTTATCCCACACAACTAAATTGATCACAACCGTCAATAGCTTGTTCACAATTCCAAGAACAGTGAAACCTGTTGCAGAAATGGCTCGGCGACATGAGAACCCGAAGAAAGAGATGGCCAATCCGAATAGACACGATAAACCCACAGGTAAAACCACTTGAAACGAATACCAATCAGACTCGTCGGTGATTTCATGCTTTATCTTCTTTAACTCTCCCATTATAAGCAGTTCAAGGGGAAACAAAAGTAGAGCCTCGAGGTTATTGTAGAGAACAAGACCCCATGTGTTCAAACCAATGGTCATAACCACATGCTTGATGTAGACAAAGTCAATGGTCATACTCACCAGATACGCAAGGGCCCAGCTATACGCTGCTATTGTAAACTGGTAATCTGTGAAAACGTAAAGCAAACTTCCACCGAATATGGTAGCAAGAGATCCCCACGTTTTAACAGATGGCCATGGCTGGTGTAAGAAAAGTGTTTCCCCAATTGCAACAAATATCGGAACAGCCGAGCGAAACACAATGAAAGTGTCGACGTTGGCGTGGAGGAGAAGTTCACTGTTAGTGAAGAGAGACAGGTAGAATATCATGGCTGCTGGAAGAAACCGCCACATGGTTAGGAGATTCAGAGAATCATGCTCGATTACCTTCAACTGAGCACAGAGCAAGACACCAGCTGCACTTGTGAGGTACTGCATAGCGGTTAATGCACCAGGGTAAGGAAATTTCATGATTGCCCATTTGTTGATGATTGAGAGAAGAGAAGCCGAGATGCAATACCCTGCAGCTACACCATAGACCGAAGCGTGACGAAGCAAACCACTGTACCAAGTCTCTTGGCTCGTTTCTGGAACATTATTAGCCTCTATCGAAGTCCCATTTACCTCTTCGTTCGGCATCTCGAATGAAATCGGAGAAAAAAATATCTGAAGTCGGTGGATCCTAAGATTTACACTCAGTTACTCATCCACTCGACTTGAAACTGGTTATTTGCTTCCAATTAGAGCTTCTCAGTTCTGAGTGTGTGAAAGAAACGAGAAGAAATTAGGGTTTCTACGTAACAGTGACCGGAATCGACGCAACAAGTAGATCCCGACTAGTTACGATTTAGATCTCGACTGATATAAGCCAAGTAACTACAGTATAATGAGAACATATTGGTTTTATCAATCAGTCTACTTCGAGATCGAGAGGAAGAAGGTTACCTGAGTTTGAGATGAGAGAAAGTGCGTCGCAGAGCGGGGAACAAGTAACCGTCGGCGAAGCTCCTGAGAAGATAGAACAATTACAAACCACCGTTAAGCTATTTAGGGCACTAAACACTGTAAAAAATCGATGCTGATTTTACGTATCATACGACGAAAAAAAAAATGGTTTTAAACCCTCTATCTAAAAAAGCGTTTCTCTGAAGATTTTTTTTTTTTTTTTCACCGAATATTATATTAAAACCACAAAGAAGCCTGGACAGATAAAGGGATGGAATACTTAGGCGGCGAATAAAAAATCCCCGCAAGAAAGACGGCGGATATAAGGATCGAAAAGGCGACTACACAATCTGTTAACGGAACCAGATATGCACCGCAAGCTAAGACCCAACACGGGCAAACCAAATACAAATTAACTAAACAAAAGTCACAAGCCAAAGAAAGAAACTTAGGGTTTACAAGGGAGAGGATACTCGAAGCGCTGATGAGGAACCACATGCCATTTATTAAGGAAAATGCGAACGCCTAACAATCTTGCTATTGCTTCCACCCATAACCGAGCTTGGAAGAACTCAAAGCTTCAGATTCAAGCATAAGAGCGGGAGCAGATAGAAAAGATGGAGAAATCTGAACAAACGGGATCCACTACAACCACCGCTGTAAAAAACAGCTCTGAGCACTGTCGTCTCACAACCAAGAGCACTGCGTTTCTCTAAAGATTATAATAGAATAATTTTGCTTATGTCAATTACATGAATACAGAATTGTACCCGCATTATATGCGGGGTGATATTTTTCTAA